>JASAMX010031465.1:0-18729 GCA_030248175.1 Microlaimidae sp. YZB2_3
ACACACGCACGAACGCGCGCACGAAAGCACAACACACGCACGCATGCGCACGTAAAACACACCACATTACTTATATTAAAGATAATGGATAATTGCATCGTTTCTTTTTTTTTCCATTTTTTCAAGTGCTGGACCCTAAAACAAAGCAAAACGGTAGCAAATTTTATACATACATTACGGTAAGAGTTAAAGTTGCATACAGTAAAGGCTGGTGCACACCGACGGATAACGGATAGTGGATAGCAGATAGCGGATAACACGTTTACACCGGATTGAAAAGGCATCGGATAGCGGATACGGCGAGTTGCTGCATGCAACAACTCTGTACTGCTGGCAAGTCAAATTAAAGATATTTTTTCTTTTCTTTTTTGCTTAAATCATGCTTTTTCTTGATTTTACAAAAATATTTTTATAAATTTCGATTGATTAAAGTAAAATATTTTTTTTTAAGTATTTTCTGAAATTGTTTTTTTTTTAAAAATTCAGTTAATTTCATCAAAACCAATGGTTTTTAGAAAGGTTACAAAAAGCTACAAGGTATTTCTTTCATTTATGTATTGGGTAGGGTTCAAAAATATATTCGTATTTGAATACTAAATAAATAATACTTTTTTGGGGGTAAGTATTTATTTAAAAGTATCGATACTATTTTGAAAAAGTCGGTATTTTATTGGTATTATATTGACTTGTTTAAAAAGTATCGAATATTTTGGAGTATTCGAACACTAAAATATTTACAAAATACTAATTAAATATTGTATTTCTACAAACTTAATAAAACAGGTTCTATCATTCGAAAAAAACCCACTTAGATCGTTTTGTTAAAAATAATATATATAAATCGAAATGACACGTTGGCTGTCTGTGCGTTAAAAATTGCAATTAGTCTGAAGGTTTGGAGCTTCGGAGCTGCTCCCTATTTTTGTACTAATTTCATGAAATAGGATGCCATATATTATTTTGTTAAAATTTTTTTGAAAATTAAATTTTTTCTAAAACTTATTTTAATCAATAAAAATAGTCCTACAATATAATAGAATAATTTAAAATAAATTTTAAACTTAAGCCTCAAATTGCTTATTTAAGGGGCGGAGCATCGGAGCTCCGGAGCTTCCTTCGTTTTAAATGACCGAAGCTCCGTAGCTTTACATTGGAAAATACGAATATCACTAATAAGCATTTTAAAAAATTAATTTACAAAAAAAATCAAAAATTTCGTTCAAATCTTTTATATATTGATCTAATCACACAGCACTTGCATTTTTTAGTCCGATGAAATGCCAATTAAAAAATACTCACAGCAATCTTTGACAAGCGCGAAATCGCCACTTTTTCAATTAGAAGGCTATATTTGTATGTGTTTGAAACAACTATAAATTTAAAAAAGTGGCGATTTTGCGCTTGTCAAAGATTGCTGTGAATATTATTTTTTCAATTGACGTTTCATTAGACTAAAAAAATGCAACCGTGCTCTGTGATTACATCAGTGTATAAACAAATCATTATCATATGGTAGAAAATTTTATTTAGTGACCAGCTGCCCAAACCAAATGCAAATTTCATATAGTCCACATAATGTCCATCTCAGACTAGTCCACATCTTTTCTGTCTAAACATACGCCCGGCGAAAAATCGCCCCTTTTTCCTGCTCTATTCTTAGAGAATTTTTCAAAGCTAGTCTACCACTTTTTTGAATTAAATTAAAAAATAGCCGAATAAACTATAGTTTAAGCTGCGCAATGACATTATGTTTATAATCATTCCATTGCCGAGATATACTTTTTTAACAATTTTAATATTATCAATAAAACACATTATCTACATATCAATAAAAAGTAGTTCCTAAGAATTAATGCGCAATTTTCTACGATTTCCAAAGAAACCATGTTTTTGTTTGATCAATCAATAACGAGGGAAGAATACTAATTTTAAGATATAAGCGTTTGAAAAATAATATATTAATAATAAGGAGAAGAAGAAGACAGTACTAAATTTACCCACGTTCTTTAATTCTTTATTTACAGTTTTAGTGAGAAATAAGAGAAGGAAGATAAAAAAAAAAAAAAGAAAAAAAAAAAAAAAAAAAAAGAAAAAAAAAAAAAAAAAAAAAAAAAAAAAAAAAAAAAAAAAAAACAGAAAAGAGAAAAAAAAAAAAAAACAAAAAAAAGAGAAACAAAAAAGAAAAAAAAAAAAAAAAAAAATAGGGAAAAAAAAATAAAGAAAAAGAAAAAAGAAAAAAAAAAAAAAAAAAAAAAAAAAGAAAGAAAATAAATAGAAAAAAACACAAAAAACAAAAAAAAACAACAACAAAAAAAAAAAACAACAAAAACAAACAACAAAAAAAAAACACAAAAAAACCAACAAAAACAAATCAAAAAAAATCCAAAAAAAAAAAAAACAAACACAACAACAATCCAAAAAACCATGCTTAGTCTCCGTGTGGCGCTCCCGTGCCACCGATAATCTATAATAAAAATAAAAAATAATAATAAGAAGAAGATGAATTTAAATCACAAAATTTACCCATGTAGTTTAATTATAGTTAGTGTGGTGCAGTGGCGCTCCGGGCAAAGTTTACGTACGCTCTCTAAATATAGTTGGCGCAATGGCGTGCGCCAATTATAATTTTTAAAATAAAAATAATAATAATAAGAAGATGATCAACATGAATAACAAAATTTACCCACGTTCTCTAAGTATAGTTTGCGCGATGCCGTGGGCTAAATTGCAGTGTGTCACCCCCGCACCACCGATGATTGGAATTGTTTTTTTGAAATATAAATAATAATAAGAAGAAAAAATTATAAACATAAATTACAAAATTTACCAGGTGCTCTAGTTATAGTTGTCGCGGTGCCGTGGGGCTATAGGCAAATAAAATCTAGCTGACCGCGATATTTACAGTATTGAATCGACTATTTAACAACAAAAACATTAAAAAATTTTCAATAAAGCGGGTTAATAACAAAGATTAAAAACTGTATTTTAATAATTATTTATTAAATTACTTAATTTGGAACTTAAATGCAAATTTTTTAAGAGCTAAAGTTGGTTGATTTATGTGTATTTTGTGAAAGGGTGGAATTAAAAAAAAATCTGCGTTTTTATTTGTTTAAAAAAAAAAGTCATTACCGCACAATTTTAATTGGTCCCCTCATGTTTGCATTCTAATTTTCAGCGTCAGCCAGATATAATTCAACCATAAATCGCAGTGGGCGCTCCCGCGCCACGGATGATTGCAATTATTTTGGAAAAATTAGAAGAAGAATTATAAAATTTTTATGAATTATAAAATTTTATCCAGATTCTCTGATTATAGTTGGTGCGGTACCGCAAGGTTAAATCGCCGCGTGAACGATGAAAGAATATTGATTTTAAGATAATGAGCGTTAGAATTATAATAATAAATAGAATAAGATGAACATAAATTACAAAAATTTTTCCCAACGTTCTCTAACGCCACCAATTAAAACCGAGCACCTTCTTCTGTTTTTTTTTGTGTGGTTTCTATGAGGGGCTGTTCGTTGCCTGCTCTGTACAATCCTTATTGTTGCCAAAAGGCTGTTATTGTGCGGCTGGGAAATTTTATTTTTTAATCTTTTTATTTTGATCAATAAATCGATAACAAGGACCTAAATGAAAAAAGTGCTTCCTAAGAAAGTTGTGCAATTCTTTCTTCTTTCCAATGAGCCCATGTTTATTTTTGATCAATCAGTAACGAATGAGGAATATCGCTTTTAAGGATGGAGCGTTGGAATAATAAGGAGCTTAGGAGTTTTGGAGCTTTGTCTGTTAAACAAACGATTATAAGCTTATTTAAGTTTGAATAATATTTTAAGCTATTTTATCTACATTTTTAATCCTATTTTTATTGTTTTTAATAAGTTTTGAAAAAAATTAATTTCCAAAAAATTTTGATAAAATAATCTATGCGTGTACTTTTAAATTTTTCCTAAAATTAGTACAAAATAAGGTGGAGCTTCGGCAGTTGCTTCCAAACTCCTAAAAATAGAGGTTCGTTTTAGAGCTTGGAGTTCTGGAGAAAATCACTAATACAAACACATTTCAATAAAAGAAGTAAGCACCTAACACAATTAAAGCTAAATAAAATTATCCAATCAAACTTTATTCCGATATTTTGTCGCATGTTTTATCTTTGATTATTGCGCAGGGTTTTGAAATCGTATTATGGTATTATTATATTAATGTTTGGACGAAAACCGGTTGAGCAGATTATTAAAAAAACGTAAGTTTGACTCTTTCTCGCATTTTGCAGCAAAACCAACTGAAAAATTATTTAACAGCAATTTATTATTGTTTGCACTAACACAATGGTCAAGATTTTAAATCAAAACTTTTCTACGATTCTTAATAAGTTACAATTTATATATTCGTATTTTAACCTTTTAAACATACTATTAAATGCGCGTCTACCTAATCTCCGTCTACCTAATCGTTGTGTTTTCTCCCGTCTACCTAATCGCCGTCTACCTAATCTCCGTCTACCTAATGTCGTCTACCTAATCTCACCCAACCGCGTCGGGTTAAAATTTACCCACATTCTCTAATAATGGTTGGCGCGGCGCCGCGGAGCTAAATCGTCCCCGGGTGCTTCCGCGCCACCCATGATGGAGGTAGCGGCCCATTTCGCTCCCGCCACTTCGCTCCTGACCCATTTCGCTCCCAAGAAATTTTTGCAAATTTATTTTTTTTGCAGGGACCAACCTCGTTCTTGGCTTATTTCGGCCAATTTTATAAATTTCTCATAAAAAAAATTGTTTGATTTCGCTTTGGCTTAGGAAAATGTAGGGTTTCCATTTTTAAGAGCGTCGCAAAAAATGCGTTGACAAAATTTGCCAGGAGCGAAGTGAGCCGGGAGGGAAGTGTCCCCAATTCATAAATAGACCTAATGAGTGTGTGTGTGTGTGTGTGTGTTCCCTAACTCCTCCCAAACCACCCAACGGATAAAGGTGAATGAGGTATCATTGGAAAGCTTATACCCTGGGAAATGTCGTAAAGGGGTTTAATTTTCAAAAACAAAATCATGAAAATAATTAGAATGGATAACGCATTTTCACCAAAGGGACCCTCTGGATTTTGGAAATTAAAAAAGTTTTTGTCTTCGAATTGGCTCAAACTTATTGGTAAAAGTAATTAGCCAATGCAAAGCCAGAATATTATGTTTTTTGGAAAAAATGAACATGGGCATCTTTATACTGGACAACGTTGTTTTACTAAAGTAGGGAATGACCTTGCTCCCCAACCACAAAAAGGATACAGCTTATAGTCCGGGGAATGTCATAAAGATGTTGAAATTAACAAAAATCTATGGACATCCTTAGGCTGGACAACACATTTGCACAAAAACGAGGGCCCTATTGGCTTTGGAAGTTGAAAAAAAATTTTTGTCGCTGAATATTATGTTTTTTTTTGGAAAGATGAACATAGACTTTTTATACTGGACAACATATTTTCACTAAAAGGGGAATGGACCCATCTCCCCAACCGCAGAATAAATTAGGTTAAATGAAATATCATTGCAAAGCTTACACTTCGAGGAACGTCATAAAGGGGTTAAATGTTTAAAAAAATAACATTGACATTTTTAATCTGGACAACACGTTTTCACCAGAGGGTGCCCTATAAATTTCAAAAGTTAAATTTTTTCTATTGCTAATTGTTGCCATTGTTATTGCTATTTATTACCTATAGATATTAGTACAAGGAAAGCCAGCGAATCATTTTTTTTAGAAAAATCAACATGAACATTTATATGCTGGACAACGAATTTTTTTAAATGTTGGAATGGACCTTCTCTTCAACTACAAAAAGAATTGGCCTAAATGAGATATGATTGGAAAGCTTACAGTTCAGAGAGTGTCGTAAGGGGTTTAAAATTTAAAAAAATTACATGAGCATCTGAATGCTATGGACAAACCTTTTTTACCAAAAGGACGGAAAAAATCATCGTTACTAACTACTAAACAAAGTGAGTTAAATGAAATATCATTGCAAAGCTTACAATTCAAGGAATTATCATAAAAGCATTGCATTTCGAAAAATTAGAATCTAAGAAATGCAGATAATAATTATTTGTCAGCCGTATGGCTAACACGGGATGCTTGTGAGGTTAAAATAGAGGTGCTGCAATTGTCCAAATTAACATGCCTTCGGTCAGACTCCCCTCTATAAATGCTAAACTAAAGTTCAGTTTTAGTTAAAGGGTGTTTAATAACGCCGTTGATTTTATTATTAAACTGCAAACAAAATGATGCTATATTATTGGCTTTTCAAATCAGATAAATATTACGCAAGTTATAACTCTTTTTCTGGATCAAACTATGTTTTAATATTTTTAATTAATCTTAGGAATTTTTCTTTAAAACTTTTTTAATAATATGAATACGTATGCATGTTTTAGAATTTATATGCATATATTATGATGTTTAAAAAATGCATAAGTATATATATATAATAAAAAAGCATTTGCATTAGTGATGTGTTCTAGAAAATCTATGTGCATGTAAAAAATTAATGAATTAATTAAAAAAACGGTAATTGTTGTGCTTACTCGACTAATTATTCAGTACTTACTAATAATTTAAGTCAGTTAAAAAAGAAAAAAAAATTAAGTTGCAAAATCTGAAGGCTCCTTTGGTGAAAATGACTTAGTAAAGATGTCCATGTTATTTTTTGGCAATCGACCATTGTATGACATTCCCCCGCACTGTAAACTTTGCAATGATACCTCATTTAGCCCAATCAGTTTTGTAGTTGCTGAGGTAGAGGCCTCTCTCCTCATTTTGAAAATGCGTTTTCTAGTAAGCCCATGATGATCTTTTCAAAAATATAATATTATTCAGTTTTTCATTGATTAATTAGTAATAATAGTAATAAGTTTAATGGGTAGAGGAACTTACCTCTGCCGAAAAAACCCCGGAACTTACCTCCGATTTTTCTCCCTCTGTCGCGCAAGTCGGAACTTACCTCCGATAGCCGCTCAACATCGGAGCGTACCTCCGGAAATCAGCCTCCTTTCTTATTTCTTTTTCTTTGGCTATTGTTTTGGATTAACTCGTTTGTTTTCTCAACTCTCTATTGTGAAACTTGATTAAAAGATCATATAATTATGAAAATTTATGATATAAATAAATAGATTAAAACATTCTAAAGTTGCAGATATTAGTAGATTAAAAATATTTTATTTAGGTGCAAATATAAAATAAATTCTGATCAAACAATTATAATCATTGCATTACAACATTTTACAAAAAATTTAAAATCATACAAAACAAAAAGCGATTGTAGATTTTTGTGCGGATTTAAATAAAATTATTTTTTTAAAAATAATTACAAAATTCGCTCATTTTACAAACAATTTATACAATGGCTTTTTAATAAAAACACTAATAATGGTTGAAGCTTACTCCAAAACTCTGAAGCTTCAAAACCCTTTTTTTGCAAAAAACTAAAGAATTAATATTAAACATAAAAAATCATGAGCGAAATGAGAACACCAAGAAGTTATTTAATTACTGTTTTTTCCTAAAACATGTTATACTCCTATGAAAATACGAAGCGAATCGCACACTTTGTTTGCTATCATTTTTTTATTTAGACTTTTCATCGACTCCTGATCAAAATAATTAATTTTTTTGATAAAATTTTTGGAAAAAATAACTTCTTCAAAAACAGATTTCAGTAGTAGAAATATAAAAAATAATTTTTTGCCTTTTTTAGTCTGCTCTATTTTAAGGAATTCACTTAAACACACGTTGATCATTTAAAATAAAACAAACAAAATGTGCTATTAAAACCCAAAAACATACTATTTTTAGATTTTTTATGTATGATATTTTATGCATTTACATAGAAGTACAGAGTCGTGAGTAAAATAATCCAACATCGTTGGGATTGGGAGTCTTCAAAACTCCACTATTGCACAGTAAACTTTATTTTTCTAATTCAAAGCAAAACCCAAAAAATAAGCTAAACTTTATGATAATACTTTAATAATAGTGTGCTTTTAAAAAATACCGAATAATTTACTTTTAAAAAAGGCAAGGAATTTTGTTTCGGAAAATATTTTACTAAAATATTTTTGCAAGTTACAAATAGCAGAATTATTCGCAATTATTTTTGCAGTTATTTTTTCTGAAGGCATTAAGAATTCATTTTTTTTACACACCACGAAAATTAACCACAAAAATGTTTTGAAAGTACAATAAAAACACAGCAGCAACCTTAATGTTGATTATATTTCGAGTCGTCTCATAGCTTCTCAGCATTTTTAAAGCTATTATTTAAAAAAATGCACGAAAATGTAGACAAATAACACAAACTGTTTAAATGTTATGAAATTATTAATTTTGTTTTATGTCTTCTCAATATTTGTTTTTTATAATCTTACCTTTTATAAGTCAGCCAAACAAGTATAAAGTATAAAAAATGATTTTTAAGTATAAAACAAACTATGTTACGCAATAAGTTTATCACGATTTATGCAGGAGGGTTATGTTTTTTGCTCGTCAGTACCCTTGTCCCGTGTCTCCCTTTGCATAATGAATCGCTTTTGCTACGAGGTTGTGGTGAACGCAATTTTTTTAAGCCCAGTACCTTCGTGTCCAGTACCCTCCTGTCCAGTACCCTCCTGTCGAGTACCCTCGTCTCCCTTTCCCGTTAAAAAGAATTTAATTTGTAGGAGATTTTTACATGGTAAAAACGTGGTAAAACAATGCGAAAATCAAAAACAAAAACAATAATCAATCTTTGCAAGCATAAAAAAACAATTTTTTGTGAGTTTTAAAAAAAGTTTTATGGTACTAATGTTTAATCTATTTTTTTTATTAATTTAATTGTTTAATTTAATGTTTGAAGAAACTATAATTGTTTATGCTAGTGCGCGGTAGAACTCCCGTTTTGTTCAGCGTGCTTACTCCAAGATTAAATCCCTATTAAATAATAAATGGGCTTCTTATTGAAGGCTTTTTGATTTTTTTTATTATTTAAATGCACATATGTACATACAAATAGGTGTAACTAAAAAGAATCTAGTGTTAAAAAGAAATGTTTTATTATGTAGTGTTTTAAACATTTTATTAAAATATCACAAATATAATGTAAAACGCCTCCACTCGACGCCCCTTTTTTCCATTGGTTGGTTAAAAGAAAGGCAATTGGAGGTAAGTTCCTCCCTATCGGAGGTAACGGAGGTAATTTCCTCCCTAGTGGAGGTAACGGAGGTAAGTTCCGACTTTTTAGAGGTCATCGGAGGTAAGTTCCATGAACCAGTTTAATCCAGTTTAGACAAAAAAAAGTAAGTTCCGAAATTCATGGGTACCCCTGTGCTTAAAATGTGTTGTCCAACATAAAGATTAGTGGTTGTCCCCTTAGTGAATTGCTATAAAAACCTAACAAAACTGAGGGGAGGGGAGTGGCCCAATACCCGATCTATGCATTTAAATATAATTTATATCATTTTTATACTTTTTAATAATGTAACTATTATGCGTTTTGTTTTATTGTATCAATAATTTGTAGTTTTTACTAAAGTATTTGGGAGGGGAGTCAAGGTAAAAAAAACAAAAAACAACGACAGACCCTAACCAACAAACAAAACCACTAACAAAAATACGAGCACCACAAAAAAAAAGTAAAAAATAAAATTATTCATAAATCTAAGTTATTTTATATTTTTTTAAATTTATAAAAAATACCAAAACATAATCAACAGAACATTATAACATATAAATAAATTAATTATATAATACATAACTTTATTATAAAAATCCAATGATAAGAAAATTAACTAATTAATAAATCAAAATTACATACCTATGAGCAATTAAAAAAATAATAAATTAAAAATAATATTATAAAATACATAATACAAAAAAATAGAAAAATAATAAAATAAAATCTAAAATTCAAATAAATTTAAATATATTCACAAACTAAATAAATAAATAAATTTATATAAAAAACCATCACAAATTTTATATAAAAATAAAAAAATTTTATAAGATATAGAATATTAAAATAGTATAATTAATAATAAAATATAATCATACAAACACAAAAAAAGAAAAACAAAAGAAAAAAAAAAAAAACAAAGAAAAAAAAAAACAACAAATAAACTATCAAAACCAAGAAAAACTATACAAAAACTATTATCAGAACAATAAAAATACTATATTTCAAAAATTTAATTGGGTTTGATAAATATAACTAATTGGGGGTACCGTTTTTAATAAACCCATAAGGTTTATATAAACTCTAAAGGGGTATGTGGTTATATCGCATGTTAAATTATGCCTTCACTACTCCTGCATTATGCAAATATTAATAAAATAAATAAATAAAATAAATAAAAATTTCTTCTGGAGCCACAATCACATATAATTTGTTCTTCATACCTCATTTTTTTGTTAATTAATTACGTCAATTTTAAGGACCCTTGTTTTCATGTATTTTTGATATTATTTTTAATATTTCTATTTTTTTATTTTTTATTATTGTTACTTGTTTTATTTACTGCGAGCGGTCGATCAACAAAATGGGCGTTGTATCTTATGTCATTGGAATAATAGGATTTCTTATATTCGTTGTGTTACCGATTGTTGTTATTTTAATTGTGTGTCGTTGTATACGTAAACGGCCTGAAGCGGAGAGAAGAAGGAGCGCCACACAACCAGCGCCGGCTGTGATAGTGCAGCCCAATCCATCGCAACCTCAACCCCAGAATGCTCCATATTTGTAATTATTTTTTTAAATTTTTTTAAAATAACTTTTGTGCTTTTTAGCTCAAATGTTTACTAGAATTTAACTTTTTAAAAAATAATAATTTAATTAATAAATATATACATACTTGTTTAATGCTGATTTTGAGAAACACAATAAAAATTTGTTGAAATTTAATCAAAGGGAAGCAAAAAAAAATTCATAGAAAATGGGATTTTTTTTGCAAGCTATAACTAAGATTTTTACCGCTAATTGCTATTGTATTGCATACAGTACATGTATTGTATATGCATGCATATGATATTGTTTATTTTTTAGTTTTTTTATACTAAAGAATAAACATTCGTACAGTTTTTGGTTTTATTAAAGGTTTAGTCCAAAACCACGAACTTCCATCTTTATGTACATAAAAATTTATATTTAAAAATATAATAATATTTAATCATAATTATAAACCGTTGTTGAAATTCTGATTCCAAAAAACACCTTAAACAGTTCCTTAAAAATCTGGTTAGGAGATATTAGCATAATTCTAAACATAAGCCCTAAGCCTAATCCAAATGTAAACCAAACTTAAATCTTATTCAACTTAAATTATCCCAAAAACGGCTAAGTTTTCCGAAATTTACATGGTAATAAATGGACCCTTAAAGGTGCGGTATACTAAATCATGGCGCATTTTTTTCGCTGATTTTTGGTATCAATCGATGCGTCAGGTTTCACTGAGTAAAAAAAATGTATTGCAAAAAAAATTAATTTTCAACGGTTGTCGAGATATTAGCAAGAATATCGCTTGGTTATTCCAAATAATTTTTGTTTTTTTACCAAACACCAGCCACGGTGTGTTTTGTTTCGCTTACGTAAATTCAGATGTATTTCAGATAATTTATATGCAAATTTTGCTATCAAATATGCAACATTTTTATTTATACTTATTTCTGTGTTGTTTTAATTATTATATTTCAGTTTTAATGCTTTATTCTAAATGAACGATTTGATGGATTTTGAGTTAAGCTCAATCTTGGCACGTGTGCCCGTCGATTGTTTTTTATTCGCTCATCGGGAGTACATATTTACTGTTGTTTGGCGGAATAAAATTAATGGAATAATCAAACACTATTCTTGCTAATATCTCAACAACCGCTAAAAATTTTTTAATACGATTTTTTTACTCAGTAAAACCTGATGCATCGCATCGATTGATACCAAAAACCAAACGAAAAAAATACCGTGGTTTAGTATACCGCACCTTTAATGTAGTTTATATTTATTAAAAAATTTTATTTTTTTTGAAAATCCCTGTCTTAATTTAATTAAAATTGCTTTTTGTCTATATATAAAGAATTCCATGAATCTCGACTTTTTAATACATTTTAATAAACTGTGCCAAAGTATATAGATTAAATTAACACCAAAAGAACCTATATTTCATTAGGAATATTCTTAAAAACGAGTGCTATAAATTAGCAAAAACAAAGTTTTGTACAGAGTTTTTTGGACTTACCCTTAGAATTTTCGCATATTTTCATTATTATTTTTGAAATCAACACCTAAAAAGAAGTATCTATTCATTAATACAATTTTAAAAGTTTTTAGGCTACCTAAACAAAAAATAATACCTACCAAATAGGATTTCCATTTACTAAACTCAAATGCTGTCTGGAAGCGACAAATCTAACATGCAAAGTTTTTTGTATTTGGTTTTAATAATCCTTACAGATGTAGTAATTTAACATAATGACCCTTTAATTTTTTTGCCTTTTTTAAAAAGATAAGTCAATTTGCAATTTGCTTTTATAATAATTTTAATTTTATTTTTTTATTTTTTTCATTTGCAACAATTATAAAAATAATACAATAAACAAGAATGAATTGTGGTTATTTTTGAAAAAAACAAGCGGAATTAAAATAATTAATATAAATTTAAACAAAAATTAAACCAACTGCACTTAGTTTTTAATTTTAAGTGTACTTTTTTTTAGTTAGTTTCAGTAATGTTTTAGTCATTCCAAATAATTGTTAATGGCGGTTTTCCAAAATCAGAAATTGCTTATTTAAGAACCGAAATTAATTAAAATTTGCGGTTTAAAAATATTGCCAGAAATTTAAAGCCGTTTTGAACATCCCAAACTATTTCAAAATCTAGTTTTCAATGTGTTTTGGCAAAAAAATTGCGTTTTTTGATTTGACGCTACCTGATGGCATTTTGGTTTGGTAGGGATGCATTGAGCTGCTCACAAATGCTGAATATCAATTGGTACTGACATATATTTAATTGTGAGTACTAAGCTCAAGCTCACAATTAATCTCAAGCTCACAATTAGCCCAAGCTAATTAGCTTAATTGTGAGCTTGATCCTAAAAAATAAAAAAAATCTATGAAATTTTAAGAAAGATGTGTAATTCCTGAATAAAAATCTCGTTAGAATATGCCATTATAACAACATAATTTCAATTTATTTAAATAACATTTTTATTTTAAAGTCATATTTTTGTGTTAATTCACGCTAGTTATAATAAAATGGATATTTTAATTTAATAATGGAAGAAGTCAATTTTAAATTCACGCCGGGTGGTGTGGAGTTCCTCCGCGTGGTGCCTGGCGGGAAACGTTAACACTAGCTTTTGTCATGAAATTTGTAGAATAAAGTGGTAACACGTTTTGCTCTATAAAACTCGGACAGAAATAATGTTAGTGGCAAAACGCTCCACAATGCCCATTACATGACATACAGTTTACAGTGATCTGTCTTCCCTCTCTGTGTATCAGCATAGAAGATGTGGCAACCACAAATAATGCATACATGGTTACATAACAATGGAGAATCACGACAGTTTATATTATATTTGTGATATTAAGCTATAAAGCTAAAAAATAATTTTACTGGAATTTCTATTTAAATAGAAATTCCATCCAAATTTTCCAGACACCCTACACAAAATTTGTAAATACCAGTGTAGTTTCAGCAATAAATTTAAAAATGCTAAAATAAAAACAAGAAATCAACTTGATTTTTTTTATTAAAAAAAATGTTTTAAGATTACTAAATTTTAAAACAGTTTCAATAACACCTAAAAATAAAACTAAAAATATAATATAATCCAAACAAATATCTAGTTGTACAATAAACTTTTACAGAAAAACTCACACATGAGCGAACTTAATAGCAATTATTACCGATTTCTGCTAATTTTTTGTACACAGCGATTTTGTAAACTTGTCAGAAAAACGAGTTTGGTGTACAAAATATCGCTGTACGAGAAAGTTTTTATTGAGTGCACAGAAAGTAGCTTGCGCCGAAAAGTAAGATGTGCATGATTTTTCTTTAAATTTAATAAAAAAATTACTGTACACATAGACGAAAATTCTCCTGGGATATATACTTTTGAGTTCTATTTTTGAGTTACCCCGGTTTGCCCCGGTTGATTTGACAGCTAAATTGCCGGGGCCGGGGTAGAGAAAATCGCGTTTGCCGGGGCCGGGGCCGGGGTAGAAAAAAAGTGCCGGGGCAAGCAGGGGCCGGGGCCGGGGCCCCGGTCGATCCCTAATTGTTATCCATTGTTTGTAAAACGAGAAAATCGAAAAAAAAAACATTCAACAAACATGACAGGTATTTTATAAAAATATATTTTTTGAGTTTTGTTTTGTTGTTGACATCTCTGTCAAAACAAATTATTTTATAATAGTAAAATTGACATTTTTTCATTTAAAAAAAATTTTCAGAAGACATTAAAAATCAGGATTTTTTCTCTTGCCAAAAATTTGCTAACCGTTTTAAGGTACAAATTACAATTTTTTTTCACTAAAACACTACTAACTCCACAAAGACTTTGTAAAAATTTTCAATCCAGGTTTCAAAATGAACATAAAAATACTTTGGCTTTTTTAATAAATATATGTACTTAAATTTGCTTAGTAAAAAATGCCCTATTTTTGGCCTTTTCGAATATTTCGACAAAAAAGTATTACAAGACTTAGGAGCTCAACGATCAAAAGGTGTCAATTTATAAATGTGTGTGTGTGTGTGTGTGTGTGTGTGTGTGTGTGTGTGTGTGTGTGTGTGTGTGTGTGTGTGTGTGTGTGTGTGTGTGTGTGTGTGTGTGTGTGTGTGTGTGTGTGTGTGTGTGTGTGTGTGTGTGTGTGTGTGTGTGTGTGTGTGTGTGTGTGTGTCTGTGTGTGTGTGCGTACGTGCGTGTGTGCGTATGCATGCGTGCGTGCGTGCATGCGTGCGTGCGTGCGTGTGTGTGGATTGCGTGTGTGTTAGAAAACTCAACATGGACATCTTAATACTGGACAACATGTTTTCGTTAAAGCGGGGAGCGACCCTACTCTCCAACCGCAGAACAAATTAGGCTAAATGAGATATCATTGTAAAGCTTATAAATCGGAAAATGTCATAAAAATATTCAAATTTAAAAAAACCGCATGGACATCTTTAGCCTGGATAACGCATTTTTACAAAAAGGGCGCTGGACTTTAAAAGTTGAAAATTTTTTTCTCTTTAAATAGCTTAAACTTATTAGTTAGAGTAATTAGTCAATGGAAAGCCAGAATATTATGTTTTTGAGTTTTGAATATAAAAAAAATAACATGGACATCTGCATTTTTATGCTGGACAAGAAATTTTTGCGAAAAGGGGGATGGAATTTTCTTTCCAATAACAAAAATTGGGCTGAATCAGATATCCTTGAAAAGCTTATAGTTCGGAGAGTATATTCATAAGGAGGTTGAAATAAATAAAATTAACATAGACATCCTTATGCTGGACAACATATCACCAAAAGGAGATGGACCCTTTTCTTCTTAACCACAAAATAAATTGGACTAAACAAAGTATCATTACAAACCTTGCAGTCCAGGAAATATTATAGAAGGGTTGAATTTTGAAAAAATTAGCAAGTGAATCCGAAATGTACAGGAACGGTTATTTGTCAGCCATATGGCTGACACGGGCTACTTGTGTATACAAATTTTTATGTCTATTAGTCTCTATTCAGTCTAAAGTTATAGGTGATTTTTCCACGCGGCAGCGCATTAGATATGTGGCGGCGCTTTATGCCAAAGCAAAAATATTATCACGAATCGATAGCCCATCATTGATTACATATGTATACCAAATTTCATGTTGATAAATCTATTTTATCAAAAGTTATTCCTGTTTTTGTTACGCGACGGCGCTTTACGCCGCAGCGCTTCGCGCCGCATCAAAATTATTATTAACAATCGATAACACAAGCACATCAACCATTACATATGTATACAAAATTTCATGTCTATTAGTCTATTTTTTCTAAAGTTATAGCTGATCCAAAAAACGTAAGTAAGATTACTTTTTTTTGGCCATCCGATCACAGTACCCACGGAACAACGTTTACTGTAATTAGCTGGTAAAAGCTCGGTAAAAGGTATAGGACCGGCAAAACGTTAGCTTTTGCCAGGAAAATAACAAATCACCAAAAAATCGTAAGTGTTTCCAACAATCAAAAACATGATTATTTAATGAGATTTCAATCAATGAATAGGGGAAGTTAAGGTGGGGTCCAACCCCCCATTTAACCTCAAAATTTTGGAACTCTTTTTTAGACAAAAATCGAGTTCTCCTCAAAAAAGTTCTTATTTTTTTTTACCTGACTCCCCTTCAGAATTTTAATAGAAAGAAAGGTGGGATAATGTTATAAAAATTGTGAAAAATGTATTATTTATTAATGATGACAAATTGTATACATACGTAAGCGCCTAACCATATAGTAACCAAATAGGTTAACTTACGAAAATATGTTTTTAAGTGAAATAAAAAATATATAAATTGACTAATAACCATATGTAACCTATATACATACATATATTTATATATACCTACATACATATAGATATTTTATTACTAATTTACCAGGATGGTATACTATAGCTAATTTTTGCAACTATGCATACATGGTATATGCTTACCTAATACAATAAATAAAGTAAATAAATGAAAAAATAAAATAAATTGTTAAAGAACTATGTTTAGAAATGAAAAATATGTTTTTGAATGAAAAAATTTTTAATGTAAAATTTTTAAATGAAATTTTTTTGAATGAATGTAAAATTATTTTATATTTTTATGTTTATTTTATGCCTTGAGTGGTAAACCTGACACCTCTAAAATATTTTGTTTTTAAAACCAGACACACTCTCTGACCCTGTTCTAGATTTCAAAATTTTTCATCTAAGGTTTACCCCCCTAAAAACTCCAGCGAGTACAGAAGGATCCCCCAGGATCTCCCTCTCAGAATTCAAGTTGCAATTTAGTCTAGATAACCAACCACCTCAACCCTTCCCCCTTTTAGCGGCCAAAACTGTGCTCAACTAGAGTTGAATATACTATACTTTTGCTTTAAAAGTAACATAAGTGAGTTATTTGAACTATCCCGGTCTTATTTGTTTTTTTTTAAAAAAAAACACGTCATTACTGCACAATTTTAATTGGTCCCGTCATGTCTGCATTCTAAATTTCAGCGTCAGCCAGATATAATTCAACCATAATTGAAATGCTTAAAGCGACTTTTGGTTTCTACTCTAGGTGCTGTGAGTAGTCATTTTTTAGTTTCTAAGTGCTTAATATTAAAAAACCTCATTTTTACTATTTCAGATAGGCAATTTTTGAGTTTTATTATGCAGTAAACGAGTTTTTTAATAAAAAATATTGGTTAAATGTTTTGTTACTTCAGATATTCATTTCAAAAAAAATTTTTTGATAGTTAACCATTTTGATGGCTATTAACATTTAAAGTAAAACTGGAATACAGTTACAATTGAGCAACTTTAAAACTGTAAAATTAACCCTAAAAATAATGTTTTAAATATAAACCAAAACCTGATGCAATAAACGTTAAAAACGTCTTTAATGTTGAGTTTTTACTGTGAACTTCACAATGCAATGCTAAGAATTACCTTAAAAAAGGGATAATTTTTAAAATTTAGGAACGTTTCCATAATTGTCAGTTTGGCAAAAGCTAAGGCTAAAGTGCTTTGTTGCTAAGCCTTTTTTGGATTTAGTACTAAAGCAAAGGCTAAACAATTTTTGGAGTTTTAGTACTAAAGCTAAGGCGCGGCTAAAATGATATTTCCCGGCAATGCACATCCGTACGCTAAATAAGATATCATTGCAAAGCTTATAAATCGGGTAATGTCATAAAGGGATTTAAATTTTTAAAAAAATAGCATTTTCGTTTTTAGAATGGACAACCCATTTGTACAAAAAAGGCCCTATGGAATTTAAAAGTTAAAAAATTCTTGTCTTTTAATTGGTTTAAACTTATTGGTTAGAGTAATTAGTCAATCGGAAGCCTGGGGCCTATTTCATAAAAATTGGTAGTAATTAATTTACAGCTGTAAATTAATAAACGCATATTTTTCTTTTGTATTTTTAATTAAAAAGTGTATTAAAAAAATTGCGTTTAGAATTTAAAAAAATTACATGTCTGTAAATTCCGTAAATTCCACAGTTACGTACGTATTTTTTAATTAATAAAATAAGAAGAAATTAAATGCGTTTATTAATTTACAATCACATAAATCTTTATGAAATAGGCCCCAGATTATGTTTTTTTGAAAATATGTACATAAACATGTTAATTCTGTAAAAAATATTTTCACTAATAAGGGGATAAGGAATCTATTCCCCAATCGCTTTAGATTCCCAGATTAGGCTAAATGAGATATCATTGCAAAGATTTCAGTCTGAGGAATTTTACAATAAGTGCCAAATATATATAAAAAAATTAAAAAACTAGCTTTGAAAAATGATCTAAGCATAGAGCAGGAAAAAGGGGCGATTTCTCCCCGGGCGTGTGTTTAGACAGAAAAGATGTGGACTAGTCTGAGTGGACATTATTTGCACCATAAGAAATTGGTATTTGATTGGGCCAGCTGCCCGCTGAATAAAAATTTCAACCATATAATAATTATTTATTTATACGTTAAACTAGAGAAGAAGAAATCTAACAA
>JASAMX010031470.1:0-19259 GCA_030248175.1 Microlaimidae sp. YZB2_3
GTAAAGAAATAATTGTTTTTATTTTAAATATAAAAATAATGAAAAATTATAAACAATTGTTTTGAGAAAATTTTTTAAACATTTGGCATCTTGGGGAACGCGTCTGCAGTAATTTTTTTACTAAACGATTTTTTTTTTAAAATTCGTCTACGGTTTCATGAGTTTTTTAACTTAAATACATAATACACATTTAATAATACTTAAATACTAAATTCAAACAAATAAGTTTTTCAACTTGAAAATAATCAATATACATTTTCGTGTGCATGGGTAATGTATAAATAAGACCTACGACAAAAAAATGAAACTTCTCCACTGGTTTTGTAATTGTTTTTTTTCGCTTAATTTTGTTTTCGTCAATCTAAGTAAAAAATAAAAAAAAGTAAATAGGTAAAAATTTAGTTTAGTCAATTATAGATTAGTTGAAAATAAAAGACTAAAATAATTACAAAATTGTTTCGAAAATTGTTCTATTTTTTTAATTTCAAAATACTTTATTTAACGCAGTTTTTATACGTTTTTTCTGTTTAATCATCCCTATATCGTCATTTTTACAAATGTATACGTTTTTTGACTGTTCTGTGCCTTTCAAGTGTCCTTGTTTTCCGACTTTTAAAACCTCTTTTTTGTTTTTTATAGTCAGTTGTACGGTCCGGCGTTTTTTTTCTTTGTTTAGCTTTCAGATTATTTTTGGGCTCTTTGGTCCAAAAAACGCGGTTCTTAAATTTAAAAATTGAACTCATTAATACCCGTGATTTTTTTGTTTAAAGAATTTTTATGTGGCGTTTAAGTTACGAATTTCGTACTCAAGCTATAGGTGAATATGTTTTGGAAATTTTTGCCAGCCAAACATGCAAAAAATATCATGAACACTTATTACGATATTTTATGTAGCGATTAAAAAAATGCAGATGAATATTTTAGCAAAATTAACAGTTAATTTTCTGTAGTAAAGTTGTTTTTATATTCAAATTATACTTCTAAAATATGAATAGGTACGTTAATATTTATATCTTGCCGTTTTTTCCAGCATTTTAAACATTGTAAAATTAAAAATAACAATATTGTTTTTTTCCTGTTTTATGTATTTTATGCGATCTCATAGACGTTTTTTTTAAATTTTTACAAAAGTATGCTAATATTTTTTACGTTTTTATGAAGACTCTGATACATTAAATCTTATAATAGCTTAAATTGAAGCACATTAATGGATAGATAACTGCATACTAAGACGCCTGTTTTACAAAGCTTTTTTATGCGATACTTAATATTCATACATTTTTAAGTGTATGAACGATTCGGAATAATTTAAATTCCGCCTTAGAACAATTAAATGCTTTTACTCTAGCGATAACGATGTTTTTATCACTAAAAATTGGCGAAAGAAATAAATTCTTGATTTACTAATTTACATACTACACCAGCCTAGCATCCTTTTAAAAAACCAGGCTTTGTTGGTTTTTATTTGAAGGAATAATATATAAAAATGTCTGTTTTTTTCGTTGATTATTTAATTTAATTGCCATTTTTTGTTTTGACCTAAATGTGATTGTAAAATTAAAAAAGGTTTAAATAGAGATATTATTAGTTGAACAATTAACAAAATGCTAAGGTACTTTTTCCGTAAAAAGATGTTTTAACTTTTGCACTGCACCTCATTTTTGTCCAAATTTAAAAAAAAATCACGCCATAATCGTTTAAGTTTTAAAATTGTTTTTTTATGTTCCCCATACATTTTTAGTAAGTAGGTCAGCTTGACGTAATTCTTTCATATTTTTTTTACTTTCTTAAATAAATTTTATCTCAAAATATTTTTTAAAACATTCGTTAAAAAACATTTTTTTTAAATAAAATTTTTAGTGGATCCAATCGTCTTATGTGAATAAAATATTTGTGTGTTGATTAAAGTTTTTGTAAACAAAATTACTCAATCCACTCACTCAATTAATCAAATGAAAAAAACCCTTTTTGTTGCCGGTCCGCCTCTCATTTCCTGAGATTTGCTAAAATTATGTGAAATCTCATGGAATTAAAAAAAACAAAATAAAAAATTTGAAATTTTAGTATTATAAAACATTCTGTCAATATATTGAAAGCTTTACTTTTTACAACTATATAAATCTTTTAAAATATAATTTTTATCTTTAGAAGTTATTAAACTTTTTAAAAAGTTATTTAATGCTGCTATCAGAATAAAATTTAAAAAAAAATAATTTCGAATATGTAATTACACCACTGTCCCATTTAGACTTCCTGTTTTTCACTGACTTACAGACTTTGCTCTAATTTTTTGAGAAATCTTACTATTAAAAAAAAATCCAGCCGCTTAATATAAAAATATATTTTAAAAAGTCATTTTTCGTTTTTTATATACATATTTTAATATGTATATAAAAAACGAAAAATGACTTTTTAAAATATATTTTTATATTAAGCGGCTGGATTTTTACCTAATTTACCAATTAAAAAAATTAATTAAACTATGCACGAAATAAATCTAGCTGACTTCGTAAAAATGTCTGGGGACATGAGAAGTTTAATTAAAATTGTTCAGTTAACAACAATCGAAAGCGCACAAGCTGTTTTAAATTCAATTTTTTTGAAAAAAATATAGAAATATTATTAAATTTTAAAGATTAAAAAATTAGCATTTCTGTTAGAAAATAATAATTTAAATAAAAATGATGAAATAAGTCATTTAATTCTTAACAAATTGTTTCATTTTGAGAGAATATATTTTAAAAATCTAAGCCCGTCAAATCATTATTTGCCGCTTAAAATATAAGCATGTTAAATTTCATTTTATTTCGTTCATAAATTGTTGAGAAAACCCAAAATAATATACACAGTGACAGATAAATAGCTAGACAGACAGTTCAATTATAAATAGGAATAATAATGGTTCCTAAGGTTTCTCGGTGATTTCAAGTGATTTAGCTAAAAACAGACGGCAAATAGTTCGTAAACTATTTTATACAAAAAACTTTTAGTATTTTGTATAGTTTTAAGACTATTACATGTATAAAAGTAAAGACGGTTGTTTCGTGCAACTGAATAATATTAAATAAGGCTAATATGTTAAGCAATCAAAACTAAATTATTCGCAGTCTTTTATAAAAAGTCACTATTGCACAAAACAAAAATATTTACCACCAGAGTTTTAGCAGTCTTCGTTTTTGAATGTTATTATTTTGTTATATGTAAATTCAGTTTTAGCTTATACTAAAAACGAGTTTTTTTTGTACTTTTATTAATTCTAGACTTTAAGTTAAAATAAAGATAAGTTTTTGTTTATTGTACTGCGTATTATCACGTCAGTTTTTGTAATGATGGGACAATTCTATTGTATTGAAGTTTCAGAAGTAAGATGTCCGATATAATATACCGCTAACTAATGGTAATGCAATTTAGCACATCTGCCGGTGAAACATTCAGGTTGTAGAATACAAGCACGTTAGAATTTTAAGGACCCTTAAAATGTCATATAGTATTCGTGATGACGTCAAATAAGTTTTGCTCTGTGCGAATGCTTGTGATAAGAGCTGTTTTATCCAATTAGCGATTGAGAAAAAATTGATCTCCAATTAACGTAGAGATTTCCATTTTTTCCCACACGCTAATTGGCGAAAAGTGATTTTATAACGTCATAATTCTGTGAAGATCTTTAACACTAAACAACGTCCGTTTGAATGGGAGGGTTTGGACCATCGTGAATACAGTTTTCTAACGCTATGGCACAATTTTTTTAGAATTTTTTTTCTTTTAGAGCCCTGTTTTACTCTACTTTGGGTTTTCTGGATGTTACAATAGTACGAAGTCTTTAGAGCCGTGCGTGAGGAACTTGAAGTCGAAAGTAAAAAAAATTATTTGGGGTTAGGTTTAGGTTTTAGCTTAGGGTTGGATATTGTTTTTAATGAGTTGAAAAATTCAGATCCAAGTTCACCATTTTCCGCTACAAGTTCCAGTTCTAAGTGCCCTCGGATTCAACAACCCTTAATCGTTCTTTTTTTAATTAAAAAAAACCTTTGTAGTTTTTAACTGTCACGCACGTTTAGACTTAGGGCCGTTGGAACCGAGGTCACACTTAGAGCTGGAACTTGGTGCTGAAAATGGGGAATTTGAAGCCAAAAGTAAATTTAGAGCCAAAAGTGAAAATTTTCTATAACGTATTCTGAAACTTAAACCAAAGCCTAAAAATAATCCCAAACTGATTTTTTAAATGAACTTCGTTTCCAAGTTCTCATTTTCGCAGCTCAACGCTTCAAAAATTTATGATTGGTTCTAAGTATTTTGCTTAAAGATGCAAACACCTCGAATACTTTTATATATTTGTATATGCAGGTGGAAGAAAACAAAACTGATGGGAAATGCGCAGGACCCATGTGGTATTTTTTTGCTATATAACTATTTGTTTTGTTTTTTGACAAAAAGGCAAGATTTTTAAGCACAAAAAAGCAAAATAGCCTTATTTAATAAAAAAGTTTTATCTTTTAAATTTTATATGATACGGAATTAGTATATTATAAAATTGACGGACCAGAAAAAGTATCATCTAAAACTATTTTATTTGTGGATTAAATTTTTATTTTAATCAAAATATAGGTTGGGCAAGCCTTTTATTTAATTTCCTTTTTTTATCCGGAAAACTTAAAAAAATGGGGCGAAGAATGTGATTTACTTCGTTTTAAATATCTTTACCAAGCGTCAGCATAATAGATTCTGAAATTGAGTTCAGCATATAAACATTGTTCTAATCTGTTCAGCTTGTCAGCTGCTGCTTTGTTGCTTATGCACCAAACAAGGCTTTTTTCTTAGTTCTGAAACCTAAGAAACAAAAAAAAGTTTTGTTTTTTAACTTTGTTACAAAAACTTTTAATAAACCAGTAAACTTTTATATTCTTTATTTTCCCCACTCTCTAAATTGCAAAAAATGCGTGTTTTGTGCTTCTGGTTCAAATTTGATCTCTGGTTACTTTTTTTCTTCTGTTATTTATTGCCGTAAAAACTCCGAGTTACTTGTTAATCGAATAGTTTTTTTTTTGGTGTTAACTGACAGCGTACAACTTCGTTCGGGGAATTATATGATAAAAATACAACCATAGTTGTCTCTTTTGATTAAAGTTTCCAAAAGTCAGATATATTTTGCTTCTCCTATATGATTGATTAATCAGCTCTTGCCGCTTTTCAGCAGTATATCTCATTTTTTGATAACCCCCCTAAGTTACTAAATATAGATGATATTTATACGTTTTAAATTAATTTGTAAAAAAATAAACAAATATCTGAACATTTACCAAAAAAATTTAAAAGCTTCATACCAAATAACATTTTTACATAAGGTTTGTTTTGCAAAAACTACTGCATATGTTAAATAAGTTAGAATAAAACCAAATATAGAGAACACATGAAACAAAAATAACGAACAAAAAAAGGTTGGTTTTAAAATTAATTCTAAAATTTATAAACCACGGTATTACTTGACAAGTACACAATTATTTTGTTATCTTACTTTTAGAATGAATGGCCAATTTATACAAAGCGGTAATAATATTTAGAAATATGTCAAAGCCAAAGTCAAAAAAGTGTTTATTCCAGTCAACAGCATCACAAAATCAAAACAATTTTTTTAAACAACAGTTCGAACTAATCTAGGTTGCTAGATCAAAACTAAAAATCTTGCCAAAATTTTATAAACTTAAATAAAAATTTGAGTGGTCTATTTAACAACGAAGAGGTTGATTCACTAAAAAGAACTCACATTATTGTGCAGAAATTTTACAAACACTAATATAACTTTTTCATAAATTGACCATTTAGTTACCAAAAAACGGTCATACATTTTTTACACTGGCCCTTATCATTTTTTGAACTAGCCATATTTGTCGAGACAAAACCTTAAAGGCTTACAACGTAAGCTTTATTATAAGGCATACATACCTGTTACTCGTCTTAAAATTTAATAATGAAATCAAGGATACTTGTTTCGTCTGAAAGTCATTTTGATTTTGAAAGTCGATTTGAAAGTTTATCTATTTACTGATCTTTAATACAAATCTGTTCTAATTTTATTAACGAGATGTAAAATGAGAAATAATATGATACCAAAGGTTGATAATCTAATAAAGGTATGTCATAGCGCTCTGTAGCAGCGTGCATCATAAAATCCAATTCGGGCCGCACGTCCGGCCAGAAGCCGCACGTCCGGCCAGTAGCCGTATGTCCGGCCAGAAGCCGCACGTCCGGCCAGAATTGGATTTTATGATGCACGCTGCTACAGACCGCTGTGACATACCTTTATTAGATTATCCACCTTTGATGATACTTAATATTTCAATCCATTGAATTTGTTTTAAAAAATTGTATAGCAAATAAAAACTAGTTATAGATAGTTAGGTCCCATTCCTAGTCTGTTTTTAATCATAGATTTGAAAACAAAAAATATTTTTTTATTAATACTAAAGTTTATTATTGGTATTATTTGAAATCTATTTGTCCAATGAATCAGAACAAAAAGCCAAAATACTTCAATTTTGAGTAAAAAACAATTTTAAAGACGTTTTTTTATTATTAATTGTTCTTTTTGTCATTTTGACCTTAAAAAAACTAAACGGGAATTATTTTTTAGATTAATAAAAAAAAGCTTATGAATTTTTCAAAATCAAAGTTTCTTTTTGGTCACTTTGTACGAAATATGTCTCCGAAACACCTTTTAAGCTTGCAATATAGTTTAGTAAGCCACTAATTTGTATTTTTTCAATTGTTCTGAGCCATATTTAGTGAAATATTGTGTCGCCAACCTTTATTTTAGGAGTTCTCATTACTTTAATTTGAAAAAAGTCTTAGTTGATTTCTAAAATTTGGTAAAAAACCATTTCATTCTATCATAAATAATTCCACATATAAAAACTGGCGCGCTCTTTCTCAAGGGATGAAAAATTTCCTTTCACATTTCTTACTTTTAAATTTTTGTCATTTCCATTATTTATATCATGAAGAATGAAAAACGGTTGGTTAGTTTAATATAATTGCTTTTGATAATTTTTGATATTAAAAAGACCCGTGCAATTTTTTTATAAAGTGTTATAAATAAATGTTATAACTCACGATTTGATAGATTTCTTCTTCTTTATCACTAAAAGCTTTTTAAGCTAAAAGCGCAATTCATAAAAGAAAAATTAAAATTTTAAATTTAATAATAAAATATTTTAAATAAAGATTCAAACTTACGGCTCAAAGTTCCCCCCTTACGGCTCTAATTTTTTTTTGTTTTTAGCTCCAAGTTCCAGCTCTAAATTCCCTCGGCACGATCGACCCTAAATTTAAAAAGTTTTATATTAATCGTTGACCAGATCTAATAAATCTATATTTCAATGGTTTATGGATATTTGTTTTAAATAAAAACTAATACGATCATCTGGTATTAAAATAGTTAAATTCGTATTTTAATAAAATTTCTTTTAAAATTGAGACAAGGTAATTATTTATTTTAATTGGATGCCGCGTCACAATCTTAAAGAAAACTAGAAAAAACATGAAAAGTATTAATTCTACCAGCTTGCTGGCATAACAAATCACAGATTGATTATTAATTGACCAAAATTTATAAAAGTTTAGAAACTCAAAGTATAGATATTTAGCGTTGTTTGAGGCATGCTAAGTTGTTTCATAATAAAGTTATGCAAAAAAATTTAGTTTTCTGATTTGGGTTACTTCCTGGTGGTATTTGGGTTCAGTTTTTAACTTAAAATTTAACATAATATGCAAAACCTCAATAAAAAGTATAAAAAATACAATGAAGCGCTAAAAAATTTTGCTGTATGGTTCCTTTTTTCCTTTTTTATTTCACAAGTAGCCCGTGTCACACTACGGCTGACAAATAATTTTCCCGCATTTTTTTTATTCATTTACTATTTTTTTTCAAAATTCAACCCTTTTATGCCATTCCCGTGACTGTAAGCTTTACAGTGATACCTCAGTTACCCACTCTAATTTTAGTTGGGGAGAAAGGTCTTTCCCTCTTTTGGTGAAAATATGTTGTCCAGCATAAAGATGTCCGTTTTAATTTTTTACTAATTTCAACCACCTTATAATGCTCCCTGAACTATAAGGTTTCCCATAATAACTCATTTATCCTAATTTTTTCGGTGGTTGGGAAGGAAGGTTCTTCAATCTTTGGTAAAAATATGTTGTCCAATGTAAAGATGTCCATGTTATTTTTTTAAAATTTTAACCCATCTATGACATTTTCTAGACTGTAAGCTTTGCAATGATACCTCATTTAGCCCAATCCGTTTTGTGGTTGAGGAAAAGTGTTCTCCTTTAGTGGTTGGTGAAAATGCGTTATCCAGCATAAAAATGTCCTTGTTATTTATTTTTTGAAACATTCAACCCTTTTATGACATTCCTTGAAACTTAAGCTTTGCAATGATATCTCATTTAGCCCAATCCTTTTCGTGGTTAAGGAGAAAGTTCGTTGCCCCTTTTAGTGAAAAAAGATGTCCATGTTCATTTTTCCAAAAACATGATATTCTGGCTTTACAAATTACTCTTAGCAATAAGCTTGAACCAATTCGAAAATAAAAAAAATTTTTCAACTTTCAAAGTCCATAGGGCCCTGTTTTTTGTGAAAATGTCTGGTCCAACCAAAAGATGTCCATGCGATTTTTTGTTAATTTTAACGTTTTTATGACGTTTCCCTGTCTGTGAGCTTCTCAACGATATCTCATTTAACTCAATTTAACCACAAAAATGTTTTGACAGCACAATCAAAGCATAACAGCTAAAAACATAACAGCATAAAAGCCTTAATGTTTATTATTTTTCGAGTCGTCTCATAGCTTCTCAGCATTTTTAAAGCTATTTGTTATTTTAAAAAGATGCACGAAAATATAGGCAAATAACCAAAAATGTTTTAACGTTATTAAATTATTATTTTTGTGTTATTTTTTTTGCAATAATTTTTTAATCTTACTTTTTATAAGTCAGTCAAACAAACTAAGTGATTTTTAAGTAAAACAAAGTATTATGCAATAAGTTGATCCCGCTTTATGCGGGAAAGTTATTTTTTTGCTCGTCAGTACCCTCGTGTCCAATAACCTCGTGTCCCCGTTGCATGAAGAATCGCTTTTGCTGCGAGGTTGTGGTGAACGCAATTTTTTTAAGCCCAGTACATACCTTTGTGTTCAGTACCCTCGTGTCCCCCCTTGCATAATGAATTGCTTTTGCTGCCAGGTTGTGGTGAACGCAATTTTTTTAAGCCCAGTACCTTCGTGTCCAGTACCCTCGTGTCCCCCCTTGCATAATGAATTGCTTTTGCTGCGAGGTTGTGGTGAACGCAATTTTTTTAAGCCCAGTACCTTCGTGTCCAGTACCCTCGTGTCCCCCCTTCATCCTTCCGGACATTTTTTGCCCAGTACCTTCGTGTCCAGTACCCTCGTGTCCCCCCTTGCATAAAGAATCGCTGTTGCTGCGAGGTTGTGGTGAACACAATTTTTTAAGCCCAGTACCTTTGTGTTCAGTACCCTCCCCCACAAAACCCCGAAACAACACAATCCAAACCACCCTCCCCCCCCCCCCCACCCCCCCATACCCCCCCCCCAATCGCTTTTGCTGCGAGGTTGTGGTGAACGCAATTTTTTTAAGCCCAGTACCTTGGTGTCCAGTACCCTCGTGTCCCCCCTTGCATAAAGAATCGCTTTTGCTGCGAGGTTGTGGTGAACACAATTTTTTTAAGCCCAGTACCTTCGTGTCCAGTACCCTCGTGTCCCCCCTTGCATAATGAATTGCTTTTGCTGCGAGGTTGTGGTGAACGCAATTTTTTTAAGCCCAGTACCTTCGTGTCCAGTACCCTCGTGTCCCCCCTTGCATAATGAATTGCTTTTGCTGCGAGGTTGTGGTGAACGCAATTTTTTTAAGCCCAGTACCTTGGTGTCCAGTACCCTCGTGTCCCCCCTTGCATAAAGAATCGCTTTTGCTGCGAGGTTGTGGTGAACACAATTTTTTTAAGCCCAGTACCTTCTTGTCCAGTACCTTCGTGTCCCCTCTTGCATAATGAATTGCTTTTGCTGCGAGGTTGTGGTGAACACAATTTTTTTAAGCCCAGTACCTTCGTGTCCAGTACCCTCGTGTCCAGTACCCTTGTGTCCAGTACCCTCGTGTCCCGTTCCCATGCTGAGCTAAGTGTTCGTAAGCCATCAAAGAAGATTAAATATCTTTAGAAACATGGTTTGCCAAATGATTATCGTGACACCTGTCCGTCACGATGACACCTGTCCGTCACGTGACACCCGTCCGTCTGTTGGTTGTCTTTCGCATGGCCGCGTTTGTTGTCACACATTTGTCTCGGATAATTCTATTATCTACCTTTGATAACTCGTATGAATATTGGTATTGTATAACAATTATTTTAAAATTCAAAATTAATCTAATTTTAAAAACTATTGTATTTTAAACTGTTAAACCTAAATTTTTTGCAATATTGTTTTATGCAATATGTACGGACAGAGAATATTCAGAAGCGACTGTTGACAATTTTGTTGCGTTTTTTGAAGCGACTGTTGACAACAAAAAAAAACAAACCAAACAAAAAAAGCGTGAATGCTTAAAAAAAGCGTTTTTATCTAAATTGGTTTTTATATTATAATTGGGCCAATGCCTCAAAACTTGGTATAAAATTCTTGATATAGTAATCAGTTTTCGTTGTGTTTTTTTAGCTAAAATGTTTGTCAATTGATTTTTTTTTGCTAATTTTTAATTCTTAAATAAGCCTTTTGTAAATTAAAACTAGGAAAAACAATTTTATAAACTAATTATACGTTACAAATTATGCTTTCAAAGAAAATGGCTACTTTCTACTTTAATTTGATACCTTGATTATTAAGATTAATGCAGTATTTGTCAAAATATTGCGTTTCCCGTACGAAAACCCCCAATTTTATTGTTAAAAACGACGGCAGGGATTTTGTGAAGTTTGCTCAACCTTTCTTTCCCTCACTTCGTGTTTTTAGCAAAAAAATGGAGGGTTTTTTGTATAAAAAACAAAATATCTCGACAAATACTGCACCAATCTTAACGATCAAGGCACCAAATTAAAGTATAAAGTAGCCGCTTTCTTTAAGTAAATAATTTGTAACTTAAATCGTTATACTCATTGCGCAATCTTTCACGTACAGAATTGTAAAAAAACGCGTTTTTTGTGGGGTCATAACTCCTGAACCAATGGAGAAATTTTGTTGAAAAAATATTTTTAGGCTATTGGGTGCAGGGGTTAGGTTTTTTCAAAAAACTATCAAAGACAAAAAGTTTGACTCCGCACCGCACCTTTAAGTCAAATGGAGTTTGGAGCTGTCGGAAGTTTCTGCGAACTTTAAAACGCGAACAACGAGAAGTTGGAGCCCTTTACTTTGTTTAGATAGTGGAATGTCCTTTTTTGCTTAAATCAAAAGTCGAACGAGATGTCTGTTTTACAAGAACAGCATAAGTGCAACAAAAAACTTAAAATCCATCGCAATCTGACAAAATGAAGTTATTTTTAAACAGGTTTTACGTTTCGCTTTCAAGCTCAGAGCTTGTATTTTCTTGGAGCCCTGTCCGCTTAGTTCCACTCTAAAATTCCTCCAAAGTGGCACTTCTATAACTTGTCAATTTTACTAGCCACACTAAGACGATAGTTAACTATTCAGCGATATTTGCTTAGGGCGGTAGAGACCGCCGCAAGACGAACACTATAGAATAATTATAGATAAAAATACAATTAAATAAGCTATTATTGACGCATTTTCGCCAAATTTCTTGAATTAAAAAAACACATTTATTTGCTCAAATAAGGCTCTAACGCATGTGCAATGCTAAAAACAAACACATATTAAGTATATTGTGTTCGTAAGATTTAGGGTCGATGGAGCCTTGGGAATTTGGAGCTGGAACTTGGAGCCAAAAATAGGGAAATTGGAGCTGTAAGTTGGAAACTTGGAGCCAAAAATAAAAATTGCTAAAATGTGTACCTAAGCCTAAGCGAAGCCTAAATCAAACCCCAAACCAATTTTTTCTTAAAGGCTCCAAGTTCCCATTTCTCGTGGCTCCAAGTTTTCAAAAAATTCCGATGTCTCTAAGTTCCCTACTTGTGGCTCTAAAAACCCCGTACCGTTCGTAACTGGTCGTTATTTTAAATACAGGAAAGTTACTTATAATTTTTATTATATACTGTACTTGCTACTTTTACACTGTATGTAGTTCTTTAAATAAGGTACAGTACACAGTCAATCTGTTTTTCTTCGGTTTTGATGATGTTTTGTGGAAGCATTACCTCTGTCCCCAATAGCCCCCAAAATTTTTTTATCAATATATCCTTGGTGATTCAGAAGATATAGCCCCCCAAAATGGCGTTTTTTTTCAATTATTCTGTATAGTTGAAAACTTGCTCAATGAGTTTAAAAACTTAAGTTACAAAAACGCACTCAAAGAAAACGGCTATTTTCTACGATTTGATATTTTAATTGTTTAGATTAGTGCAGTATTTGTCGAGATATTGAGTTTTCCGTATAATAAAAACCTCGATTTTTTTACTAAAAGCACGAAGTGTAGGAAAAGAATGTTGGACAAACTTAATCAAATCACTGCCGTTGTTGGTTTTTTTATTAAAAAAATCGCGCGTTTTTGTACGGGAAACGCAAACTCTCGAGAAATACTGGATCAATCTTAACGATCAAGGTATCAAATTAAAGTAGAAAATAGCCTCTTTATTTCAGTGCATATTTTGTAATTTAGATTTTAATACCAATTGAGCAATCTTTCAAGTACAAAATTATCGAAAAACACCATTTTTGATGGGTCATATCCCCTGTTTTGAAGGATCTCTCTGTTTGTTTTGGTCATATCTCCTGTTTTGTTTTTGAAGGGTCATATCCCATTTCGGAGGAACATCTAACGCCCAAAAACTATTGTGCGGGCAGAACACAGTACACTATGTGCGTTGAATCGAACAACTTTGAGACGATTTAAAACAAATTTGATTTTGTTTTAATCAAATTATAATTTCAGTTTTTAACAAAAAACTGTAAAAGGTCAAGCAAAAAATGGTAAATTTAATATGAGTGCTAAAATTATTAGTTAAAATAAAAAAAACCAAAACACACATTTTTTGTAAAAAATTAAATTATTTTTATGTTTATTTAATGAAAAATCAAAAAAAGTATTAAGCACGCGAACTCAACTCACTACTAAACCCTACCACGCCAGCTACTTGCTGAGATGCCGTAAAAGTTGCTTAATGGCCAGACAAATCAATGCCGTCGTATGCTGTTTTTAACGAGAAAATTTTTGTACGGGGAAGTTTCCTGTTCAAAAAACCTCTCAATATTGTATCTCGACAAATACTGCATTAATCTTAACAAACAAGGTATCATATTAAAGTAGAACGAAGCGGCTTTCCTTGATTTCATATTTTGTGATCTTTTTTCCTAGTTCGTACTTACAAAACTTACGTGCGTCTCTTATAAGAAACAAACACACCTGTATTTAATCCTTGTACCATTGGAGACATAAAATGTTTAGAAAAGGTTCAAAATTTTTTCACTCGAATATTGTTTTATAAATGCAACTTACCTCACGCAAACTATACTTCTCGCCTAAAATATTTGTATTTAGAAAGTCTTGAACTAAGAAGAATAAAATTTGATTTGTGTATGGTTTATAATATTATACACAGTAATGTTGATATAAATTTTAATCAGTTTTTTTCATATGATAAATCCAGTTATGACTTAAGAGGTATGTACGGAAAAACTTTTTTACACAGCGAGTAGTAAATGTCTGGAATTCTCTTAAGGTAGAACACCACAGTTAGATTTTGTCGGCAGATCTTTTCTAATTATGTTTTAATAACGTAATTTGACCTGCTCATTCAATTTTTGACATTCATTTTTAAAAAAAAAAATTGTTATCGTCCACAATCATTAAATGACACCAATAAAATACATGTCAAAAATACATTATATTATAATAAAATTCATTACCAAAAATATTCTTTTTTTTATTTTTCATTTAGCGTATCTTGATTAAAAAACATTTTTTTTTAATTAAAAAGTTAAAAATTAAAAAAAATTTTTACTACGCTAAAAACATTGCCTGAGAGAGTCTCGAACCTACGTGTCCGGGGATCCGACTCGGGCACTCTAACCACTCGGCTACTGGCCCATCTGAGATCTATTTCGTAAAAGATACTTTTAAACAAACGGTTCGAAATGTAGTTTCTCGGCGTTAAATTAAAAAAATTTAAATGAAAATTAAAAAAATTGATTCGCTCAGATTTTAATGAAAGTTTGGAAATAGTTAGACACAAGTCTAATCAATACTTTGAATTGTATTTGATTAAAAAACTAATTCAGAATTTTTTTTATTTGATTTTTCTTTTAAAAACATCGATTTTTTTAAAATTTTGAATTACATTTACTCCAAACCACATCTAAAAATTGACCCCTATTTTTCGTTAACTTTCTATGAAATTGCAGGAAAAACTGAGCGAATCAAATTTTTTAAATTGCCAAAAACTGTTTTTTGAGCTTTAAATTCATCAAACTATATCAAAATAGAACATTCGGTAAACGATGAAACAATTACCGTTGGTTACATCATAATCTGAGCTTTCGATCGCACTGTACTTTTGTGAGGCAAAAATTTATATCTAAGTTGATATCTAACTTTTAATAAAAATCGTTATGTACTTTTGTGAGGCAAAAATTTATATCTAAGTTGATATCTAATTTTTAATAAAAATCGTTATGTACTTTTGTGAGGCAAAAATTTATATCTAAGTTGATATCTAACTTTTAATAAAAATCGTTATAACTGTAGTGTTCTACCTTAATAGTGAAATTGTTTCTAGTAATAACTTAGCTAATTTTAAATCTATGTTGGATCTAAGTGGTAATATAAATAAGTTTCGTATTGTTTATTAGGCGGTATGTCTAGTGTATTTATATACCTTTATTCTTTTTGTCGTTTTAGTATTCTTTGAAAAATAAATACTTATTTATTTATCTATCTAACTAAACTTTTCATACCCATTAAGCAATCTTTCAAGTACAAAATTGTCAAAAAAACGCAATTTTGGGTGTCATATTTCCTGAATCACTGAAGATATTTTGACAAAAAAATTTTTGTGGGCTATTAGGGCAGTGGTAAGGCTTTCTCAAAAAATCATTAAAATCGAAGACAAAATTTGATTGTGTACGAAATATGTCTTTAAAATATGTACAAAATATAAACAATAATTTTGTTTTCGTCTGATTGATAGTAAAAAAACGATCATTTATTTTAAGAACGCGCGGTTTGCCTGAATCTTCAATATTAATTTTTTAGAGCGCATTGTGGTTTATAGAGTGCTTTAGTAAGTGGCACTATAAAGGAAAAACTGCTTAAGTTTTAAAATGGTTTTAAAATCAATTTAAACTATTTTTAGTGGTCATAATAAACTGTAGAATGTTTTTTTTAAGTTAAGCACTATGTTTTGCACGAATTTGATGAATTTATTTTATATAATTAGTCCGTTTTAAAGCTTTAAATATATTTATTTTTTAAGATTTTGAGTCAATAGAGCAAAAAAAATTAGAGCAGGGACTTGGAATTGTAAGTAAGGAACTTGGAGCCGAAAGTTAGAAACTTAAAGCCGAACTTAAAATCAAAACCTATGCCTAAGACTAAGCAAAACCTAAATGTAAACCCAAACCAATTTTTTCTGCAGGCTCCAAGTTCCTTACTTACAATTCCCAAGTCCCTGCTCTAATTTTTTTTGCTCTATTGACTCAAAATCTTAAAAAATAAATATCTAAAGCTTAAAACGGACTAATTATATAAAATAAATTCATCAAATTCGTGCAAAAAACGTTTTTAAAAAAACATTCTACAGTTTATTATGACCACTAAAAATAGTTTAAATTGATTTTAAAGCCATTTTAAAACTTAAGCAGTTTTTCCTTTATAGTGCCACTTACTAAAGCACTCTATAAACCACTATGCGCTCTAAAAAATTAATATTGAAGATTCAGGCAAACCGCGCGTTCTTAAAAATAAATGATCGTTTTTTTCCTATACAATCAGACGAAAAACAAAATTATTGTTTATATTTTGTACATATTTTAAATACATATTTCGTACAAAATCAAACTTATTTCTTTTAATTTAATGATTTTTTGAAAAAACCTACCAATGCCCGTAATAGGCCACAAAAATTTTTATGTCAAAATATTTCGTGATTTAGGAGATATGACCCCCAAAATTGCGTTTTTTTGACAATTATTACTTGAAAGATTGCTTAATGGGTATGAAACTTAGTTAGATAGATAAATAAATAAGTATTTATTTTCAAAGAATACTAAACGACAAAAAAGAATAAAGGTATATAAATACACTAGACATACCGCCTAATAAAACAATACGAAACTTATTTATATTACCACTTCATGAAGCATCAGATTTAAAATTAGCTAATTTATTACTAAAAACAATTTTCGTATTGAGGTCAAACACTACAGTTATAACGATTTTTATTAAAACCCAAATATCAACTTAATATAATTTTTTGCCTCACAAAAGTACATTAACGATTTTTATTAAAAATTAATATCATTAAATATAATTTTTGCCTAGCGAAAAGTACATAACGATTTTTATTAAAAGTTAAATCTACAACTTAAATTGTAAATTTTTGCCTCACGAAAGTACCATTGGATCAAAACTCAGATTATAAATATAACCCAAAACAGTAATTATTTTTAGTCATTTTCAAATGTTTTCTATTTTGATATAGTTTGATGAATTTAAAAAAGCATTTTTTTGGCAATTTAAAAAATTTGATTCGCTCAGTTTTTCCTGCAATTTCATCAAAAGTTAACGAAAATAGGGGTCCGATTTTTAGATGTGGTTAGTTAAATGAGATTCAAAATTTTAGAAAAAATAGATATTTTTAAAAGAAAAAATCAAATAAAAAAAATTCTCAAATTAAGATTTTTAATCAAATACAATTTCGAAGTATTGGTAAACTTGTGTCTCACTTCCAAACTTTCATTAAAATCTAACAAAATAATTTTTTTAATTTTGATTTAAATTTTTTTAACGCCAAAAAACTACATTTTTCGAACCGTTTGTTTAAAAGTATCTTTTTTGACGAAATAGGGTCTCAGATGGGCCAGTAGCAATCGTTTAGAGTGCCGAGTCGTCGGACCCGCTGTAGTCAAGACTACGAACAACACACACACACACACACACACACACACACACCTCTCTCTCTCTCTCTCTCTCTCTCTCTCTCTCTCTCTCTCTCTCTCTCTCTCTCTCTCTCTCTCTCTCTCTCTCTCTCTCTCTCTCTCTCTCTCTCTCTCTCTCTCTCTCTCTCTCTCTCTCTGTCTCTCTCTCTCTGTCTCTCTCTCTCTCTCTCTCTCTCTCTCTCTCTCTCTCTCTCTCTCTCTCTCTCTCTCTCTCTCTCTCTCTCTCTCACACTCTCTCACACTCTCTCTCTCTCTCTCTCTCTCTCTCTCTCGCTCTCTCACTCTCTCTCTCTCTCTTTCACTCTCTCTCACTATCTCTCACTCTCTCTCACCCTCTCTCTCACTCACTCTCACACACACACACACACACACACACACACACATTACGTCTATTTATATATAGATTAAAGCAAAAGCACCACGGGGCTATATTAGCGTCATGCACGACAACATAGTAAATTAATTAATAGAAACAAAAGAAGGAAAACATTAAACCAAAAACGACCAAAAATGTTATATTAGGGAGGAATAAAAATTGCTTTTTCAAAATATTAAAAACATTTCGAAAAAAGTTCGCGTTTTTTTCGTCTTTTTAATATTATTATTCAAACCGTCAAATCCTAAAAAAAACAAATAAAATAAATAAATCAAGATGATTCTAGGACACGAGGGTACTAGACACGAGGGTACTGGACACGAGGGTACTGGACACGAAGGTACTGGACACGAGGGTACTGGACACGAGAGTACCGGACGCGAGGGTACTGAGCTAAGAAAAAATACGTTTGCCACAAACATGTAAATTTTTTAAAACTAAATAAGCCGAACTAAAATTTAATCGTTTGAACATGAAGACAATTAAACGTTACATACAATGTAAGTCGTTTCGTTTTTAATTATAAATAACATTTTTTCTTGCTTAAATATAATGCAATTTAATAATCAAAAAACTACGTAAAGTGTTTAAAAAACATCATACTTAAATCATACATAAAATTTTTAAAGGTTATTTTACACACAATTTATACCATGGGTTTTTAATAAAAACAATGATAATGTTTGAAGCTATCTCCGAATCTCTGGAGCTTCGAAACCCTGCCTTTGAAAAAACTAAAGAATTATTATTAAACAACCATGAGTGGAATGAGAACGAGAAAGAAGTTATTTAATTACTGTTTTTTTTAAATCATATACTCGTACGAAAATACGAAGCTAGTTTCAGTTTTTTGCTGTCCTTTTTATATTTAAACTCCTTTCATCGACTCTTGATTGAAATAAAGGAGTTTTTTTTTTTGATAAAATCTTTAAAAATAATAACTTCTGCAAAAATAGATTTTAGCAGTTGAAATGTAAAAAAAATAACTTCTTGCCTTTTTTAGTCCACTCTAGCTTTAGGAATTTACTTGAACACATGTTGATTATTTAAAACAAGGCAAACAAAATGGTCTTTTAAAACCCAAAAACATACAATTGTTAGATTTTTCATGTATGATATTTTATACATTTAAATCTAAGTATAGAATCGTGAGTTAGATAATCCAACAACGGATCTTTGGGAGTCTTCAAAACCCATTGCACGGTAAACTTAATTTTCTTAAGCCTAAGCAAAACCCAAAAATTAAGCTAAACTTTATCATAATATTTCAATAATAGTGTGATTTTTAAAAATACCGAATAATTTACTGTTAAAAAAAGCAAGCAATTGTTTTTCGGAAAATATTTTACTAAAATGTTTTATTAGCAATTATTTCTGTAGTTATTTTTTCCAAAGGTATTTTTAAGAATTCATTTTTTTTTCAACACACCACGAAAAATAACCACAAAAATGTTTTGACAGCACAATCAAAGCATAACAGCACCCTTAATGCTTATTATCTTTCAAGTCGTCTCATAGATTCTCAAGATTTTTAAAGCTAGTTATGTTATAAAAAAATTCACGAAAATGTAGACAAATTACACGAAAATGTTTTAATGTTATGAAATTATTATTTTTGTTTT
>JASAMX010031471.1:0-26052 GCA_030248175.1 Microlaimidae sp. YZB2_3
ATCGACTACTGGTGGATTTTGGACTTGTGGTGGTTGGTTGTACGGATGTGGTGACACTGGAGCTAATGCAGGACCTCCCGGTTTTAGAAAAGGTGGTAATTGTTTTTCGGGATGATCCCATAAAGGTACCCCGTGTGTTTTTTGCTTCTTCGGCAGCGGCCCTTCGCTGTCTGAAGGTGTCCCCCTACTAGTGGATGGGGGTTGGAGATCCCTACGAGAACGTGGCGCATTAGGCGAGCGATCAGCGTCTGGGTAGTATGATGCTGGTAACGGTTGTTGAATAGTTACTGGTATTTTTGTACTTACTATACGCTTCCAAGTTTTCCTAGCTTGTTTAGTTTGTAATTTTGGTGTGTCGTCATGTTGACAATGTACGCTTTGATGACTATGTAAGTCATGGGAGGTTACAGGTTGTGGCTGAGTAGGAGTTGTGTGCACCGTTCTGACTGCAGCCATGCCACGAGGTGGCACACGATAACCTAAGGCGCCTCGCTGAGAGGGTCTCAAAGTTTTACAAGCGATTGAGATTTACGGATCACGGGGTGTGGAACGGTCGAGCCTAGCAACCATGCCACGTTGAGAACGGTTGATATGCAACGATGGGGTTTTACCGAAGTTGGGACTGGTCCTCCAAACTGGGGAATTAGGGTTTAAACTTTTACGTTTACACAGACGGGAAGGACCTGACGATGTGTCAACCACTTGACAAGATGGCGGTGGACGTTGTCCTGTCACCTGATGCAGTGTATCGTATGTCGATGAAGACTGTGATAAGGGACTACCGAAAAAGATGATATGGGCTGTGGAGCACCAACTCTATACGTTTGAGAAGGATGTGGCAGCCTAGGCTGAGTTTGAGCTAGCGAAGACAGGTATAACATGGGAGCTTGGGTAGTAATTATGATAGGTTGTGGCGGCCTTGGCTGTACCTGCTGCATAAGAGGAATCCTGAGAGCTGGAGGCGTGGGAGATTTTGAAGGTGGAGGGCCCCCCAAAGTGTGTGATAACCGCGATAATGGCAGAGAAGTGGTTTGTGAAGTAACATTTTGTGTTACTGTTGCTTCAGGGGTTGGACCTTGAAAAATTTGTGAGCTGTATAAGTGATGTGGAAAAACGGCTGGTAACCAGTAACCTGTTGGATACTGAAATTGTGCCTCTCGCTCTCTAGAATTCTCGATGGCAGACATCATGCAACATATTTGTTGAGCACAAATGCTTGCTCTGATGTTTTCCCAGGCTTCCTGCTGAGCCACAACACCAAACCAAGGTGCACTTTGAATAGCAGAGACACTTACAGTTGGTTGACCACGGCCTGTCCAACTTCGGGTCCTGTTGAACACTGTTGGTGTACTCAAAGCTGGAGGGGACGAAGTAACTGCTACAGGGCGTCCTCGGCCTCCTAAAATGGGAATGTTATGACCTGCTTCTGGTTTTTCTGGGGTGAGGGTCGGTTGGGTAGCCGTCACAACACTAATCGGTCGAACCCTTTGAGTAGGAGTTTGTTGGTTTTCAAAATTTGGAATTGACCGCCAAGTACCTCTACTCAGATCTATGGGTTGGTCTTGGGATTTCTGTTTTAGGTACTTTTATGGAGCCTAGAGTGGTGTCTTTTCTATCGATTTTATGCTTAAGGGGTTTAGGTAAAATAGGTTTCCTTGGAGGTTCCTCAAAAATCGGGTCTTCCATGGTGATAACAACGGAGAACTCTGTTTCTTGTTGCCTTTGTTCGTGACAAGCTTTGATATCTGCGATTTGATTAAGCAATGTAGGTATGTCGCTCGTCCGGTAAAATTGCGTATGGTTGGCTGTCGGATTACTCACGCGAATTCCTAAATTAGCAGCTTCCTGTCAAACCTGCTGATCATAATTTCCTATGATTATATCGATAATTGTTGTAGCACTGAAACCATTATACCTGGGTTTGTGTGAACCTGCGCCGAGGGCGCATGGAGGAGAAACAGGAAAACGCTGTGTTTCTCTTCGTTCCTGTTCCATCCATGTCCGACCATGTGGATTCAAAGGAATTTGAGGTCTCTCAACCATCCCCTGTGGTTCTTGTTTAATCGCAGCACTGTGAGTTACTTTTGTGCCTTTGGTTTTGTTGCTGTTCCATTTTTTGGCGTAATAATTTGGCTTTTACTTGTCGACGCATAGCGCGTTTTTCTCGATCCATCCTTTCTTTGACAATTTGTCGTCTAGTTTTGCGCTGCATGGATCTTTCCCAGCGATATTCACGTGCTGCGTTGTCTTGTTCCTCTTTAGTCCAAGTGTTTCTAATTTCGCGCGTTTTCTTTGTGTCCATATAATAAACTCTGTATGGATCTTCTGACGGTGCTGCAATTCGGCTAGGATGAGTTTGATGAAAATACGAGCGCATTGGACGTAATCAGTAGTATGGGTGACGTTGAGGCGGGCAAAAATGTGGGTTTTTGTCATGGCATATTTCTTCTTCAATTGAAATGTGAGATTCAGTCGGGTCTCGTGCCCAACGACGCCACTCTTGATCTGTGCGACGTGGAAAAGGTAACATTTGTGGTTCTGAACGTCGACAAAGGATATATTGCTCACGCGGTATTTGTTGACGTTCCATACCAGGACCTGTAGTTATCCAATGGGTTGGGGTGCGAATTACGATTGGAGGAATAATGCCATGCACGTGGATGGAGACCACTACTAAATAAGGGGCGTCCCTATTACGATGAGTTTCGGGAGCAAAGCGAAACAAACGACGTGAATATGTGTCCTACTAACTGACGATGCTGAGTTCCATCCTCGTGAAAGAAGGTGGCGCTATGACGGTTTTCAAATTGTGGTGCGTTTATCTGTCGCAAACTGGGGTTGGGTGCTGGTGGAAGAGGAGCTAATAACCTCAGTACTTCTTCTTCAGAATGACCCAATTTTCGTAAACGTCTTTCTTTTGCACATTTACAACGAGCTCGTAGCTGATTGACGTTTAGAGGTGGGTGACTTGGTCGATTAACCTCCGCTTCAGGAAGCGGTTCAGGGCTACTGGGAGGAAGCGCTAAGGAATTACCGCAAGCGCGGTTTCACGCCCACATGACTAAATCACGTTCATGCTGTTCCCAGGGGTATCGTCTGTATCTATGCTTACAATGTTTAAATGCTGCGCGACGTGTGACAGAATCTGTGTCCGGGAGTTTGAAATCGCTAGCTCCAGTAGACAATTCATCTTTGCTTGAAATCCCCCCCATCCAGTGAAACTCTATGGGGGGATGCGCACAAATACAGTGGATTGCACCACATATACACTCATGAGGTTCCGCTGATGAACCGCTTTTGACACTTTGCTCACTGTCGGATGATGTCCATGCAGGATCATAGTAATTAGTACTTATGGGGTGATGTGGTTCGTTTATGGTTATACGCATTTCTTGCAAGGGTTGTCCGTACTCCATATTTATCTCTTCTGTCAACTGTGGAACCCGCTTTGGTTCGCAATTAGGATCAAATATGTCACGACAACGACTTCATCTTCCCAGATTAAGATGCTGTCGCTGGAAGACGAAGCATTCGCCATGGGCATCTCTTCACCCCAGGTCGAAGATCCGGGTTGGTCCATGCTCAGGGAATGTTCATCAACAAATTGCCCACTATCGCAAAAAATAGTGTCGGATAAATTATTCATGAAATTAATATCCAGTTCTATGTTCTGGTCGCTCGATTCAGTGTCTAAATGTAAGCAAGCATCAAACAATTCAACAGTGTTTGCAGTTAGAGTTGAATCGCTTGGTGAAGTGTTAGCAGTATGCACTTCTGTTTCAACTCGGGATATTATAGACCCCATTAAGAGCATAATTTGGTCGTCCGGATTTAGCAAATTATTGTCTAAAGATTCAGTTATGTGTACTGAAGACGGAGTAATAGATAGGGAACTATCCTGCAAATTATTTTGAGGGACCAATTCCGCCTGCGCTGTAAGGGTGGGTTGGGTCGGGTTTGGGTGAGGTCTTATATTTTGACCCGCTGTCCCCCCAACTTCTGCATTTTGCTCCTCACCACCTACGACACTCTCAGACGTAGTATCCTCTTGTCTACCTCTGCGTCTCTTTCCTGCTGTTGAGGTCATTTCCTAGGGATTCAATATGTACGGGTTATTGTATTTAAATGATGACAAGAAAATTGGGTTGGTCCAACCGTGCAGCTGGGGCCATCAATATTTAGCGCTTTAGCAGAACCCCGTCTTTGGGCGGAGTTGATTGGGGCTTCCCCACGGAAGAGAGAAAAACCGTATCGATCCTTCTCTTCCTGCAGAAAAACTGTTTCAACTGATCCGACCGCAGGTGGAATTCTAGATCCCGCTGTTGCTGCAGTGACACTCGGACCTCCCGCAATTCTGGGCGGTGCGGCTGCCACTACTTGGTTTGAAGGACCGGTTGCACGTTTTGGTAGCTACCGTTTCCCATGTTCCACTGTAAAACATGAGGCGCATAGCCACTATTAGCATTATTAAAATTTTGTGGTTGGTAATTATTTTGTTGAGGGTTATAGTTTTGTTGTTGATAATTATTTGAATTTTGGAAATTTTGTTGGCGAACATCATTATACCCATTATTATTATTGTTAAATTGGCGGTTATTAAACCTATTGTTATTATTATTTGTTCCCCAATTAAAAGACATTTGACCCCTTCTATAATTACCCCTATTGTTTCCAGGTTTAAACCAGCAATTACGACTTGTGTGACCTATACGGTTACAATAATTACACATAGGACGTCAATCCTGTGTCCAATGTCTGTCGGAATTATTACCAGGAGGATTGCTAACCACCTGATTATTTGGTGCTTGTTGTCGATTATTAGTAGGACGGTTTTGTTGGTTCTGATTTTGCGGGTTATTTCCATTACTAACACCTTGACGTGATATCCCGTGAGCATTCCTCGCCCCACGGTAGGAGGCACTTCCCCCACCACATTGAGAAGAAGATGCTGGCGCAGAGTATGCGACAAGAGTCTTTTTATTCAAGTCCGCCTTGATTAAATCCTCAGCCTTACTAGCTTTATGAACTGCTTGCACATATTTAGTTGGACGATCAACCATGCCTAGCTCACGTTTAATATCGGGTTTTAAACCATTCCAGAAATAACGGATACAAATTTCATCACGCTGTACAGGCGAATAAGCTTTTGCTGGGTAAGCTGCATTGACAAGCTTACAAATTTGAACTGCAAATTGCTCTACTGTCTCATTTTCTGCCTGGACTCTAGTATGCAGTTGATCAGCAACGGTACCCGTTGTCTTCCAAAGTTTCCTGCAACTGCTCAAGGATTAGGCTAAAGTCGTCTCGAATATACGCTTCTAGATTATTGTAAGTTTGTTTAGCTAGTCCTTCAAGGGCATGACCTATATAGAGGACTTGATCTTCCCATGCTACTCCTTCTGATTCCATTATGGACTGAAATTCTTTCAACCAAGCTCCGAAAGCTATGGTGTTTTTTCACCACTGAATTTTTTGACAGAGGGGGAGAAAAGTTTGGCAAAATTGTATTTCATATACCGAGTTTTCTTTTGTTGAGAAAAAGGTGGCACAGCTGCATTTTGGTCGCACGAAAAATATTGGTTTTGGGTTCGTAAGAGAGGTTCAGTTTGAGACTTTGGGACGGTTTCAGCCAATGTATTGGGGTGAATAGGGGCGCTCGGATAACCCCGCGCACCACTATTCATCCCCGCAACATTGTGCTGCATTTGCTCAACTTTTTGGAGCCTTTGCTCATTTCTTAAAAATAGAGTCATGGCGGTTTCCATGACTTGTGCCAATTTTGCTACCTGCTGTTCGAGGTTTTTGAGCTTAGGGTTTGGTTGATCTATCTATCTATCTCATCGGATATCGACGTCTTGGAGACTTTTGTCCTGCGTCTTGTTGCATCAATAATAACTGAAGTAGGAGGGTCGGTCAACCGTTTGGATAATCCAGTCTCCCCCTTATTTAAACCAGTGGGTTGTAGAGCGGTATTGATTAGCATTTCCCGCAGTCCCGCTGGGTTAACTCTTGATGTACTTGGTACATCGAAAGTTACTGCGTCGGCTGGAATATCTAAAACACGGTTATTTATATCCTCCCTACCTGCTGACTGTTCAATATTCGGATCGCCCACCGAACCTCTAAGTGGGTTGAGGCCTTGACCTATGGTTGAGGTTTTCAGGTGAGGAGGTGGTGTCCGTTCGGTCATTCTAATATCAATAATTTATTTTTATTTTAATTGAAAATTTTACAAGTTTGTAATCCTTGCCTCACATAAATTCTGGGAGGGAACCTACGGAGGGGAATACACGATATGCAATGTATAATATAAATATACACAATAACAAACCTAGATGCAAGGACTACCTTAAAGTCAGCTTTTAAAAACAGTTTTTTTGAAAAAAACAAACAAAAAAGAAAAAAATTAAGTGCGACAAGCAAATCGGACAACTAAAGAGATTTTTGGAGCACCACAGTGGTAATAAAATACCAAAATCTTTAGTTATCGGCTCCAATATGTAGCGGGCACACAAGGGTCAAGCTGGTAATTGATGGTCTTGCGGCCCGATACACAGGATTTACTTATCACACTTATTATAAAAGTTGGTTGGTTATAAAGTCAGTTGGAATTATACACTATAAAGAAGTTTGCACGTTTAACCTTCAGTGTTTGACCTTGCGAAGTGGGGAACACATGACACACCCTCTTGACCTGGGGGTCAAGTCGGTTCACAAAAAAGGGGTTACGGTAAGGGAGGGTTGGAAAAAGGAGGAATTCTTTTTGAATTCCCTTTCAAATATTTCCACAAATGAGACGATATATCCAAATGCTGCCAAATTGCTGAGCGAGGACCATATCCAATTTAGAAAATACAGTTTTACACTAATTACTACAGTAAAACATTACCATGTTGGGGCTAAAAAAATAAGAGCGATATGGGCCTCGATCTCTTCAAACAGTTAGGACTAAAATTTTGAACTGAACTTCCGAATATTGGAAGAGAAGTAAAGGTCAGTGTCGGGTTAGTTAGCAGTGGGTAAGAGACTGGCGTGAAACATTAAAAATACCAGTACGATTTTAGGAGCTTATTTGAGAAGTCTGAAGGTGTCAGACTTCTACAAAAAGTTATGCAGCAAAAAACTGTAAGCTCGATTAGTTCGTTGGATTCAGTAGCCTCACTAAAGTAATTTATTTATTGAAACCTTGAAGTAATGGGGTTGAAAATTAACAGTGATAATAGACCGGAGCTTTGCTTAAGTCCTTCAAAAAGTTACTTCAAGACCTCAACCACGGTGTGCTTGAAAAATAACGAAGCTACTGAACTGGGAAAAGAACAGCATAAGTACAGAGGCGAGTCTCGTCGTGGGGTTTAGTTTTCAATGAAACATTAAAAATACTAGAGTACTTTTAACATTTCGTTAAGGGGAAAAATGAGGGATTGGCTCAAGGTTTGAGTTTCGTGGTTTTTAATGTGTCGTGTGGGATTCTGTATCGAGTGGTTTGGTTGTGATTTTTAAGCTTAGTTTGTTTTAAGCGATAAGCGCTTAGTTTACGTGATTTATGAATTGGTTGCTGCGTTGGCAGACAGATTATTTACGGCGATAAGAGGTTACACAAGGGTTTACACAAAGTGTTTATTTATGACTAATTACACAGGCGTAACAGATCGCGTTGCTGTGAGCAAAAGAGCAGTAAAATGATTACAGCGCATTTTGAGCAATATGAGTTAACTGAGTTAACAAAAGACTATGTTTAGAAAAAGCGCTTTGGGAAGCGCTAAAGCTATATTTTTAGCCGTTTTAGAGAAACACAATTTAGGGTTAGAAAACAAATAAGTCACTAATATTTCTAATTTAGTTAGAGGCTGTGTTTTGAATTATATTTTAGATTTTGTTTTTTATAAGAAATTTACCTAATTGAAAAACAAATGATATTTTTACGAAGCGGCGGGTGTCCTTGATGACACTCCACCGAGGGTTTATGTAACCTTCTACCTTAAATAAAAAAGACTACCAATGAAGTTGGTAGGTTATGTGCAAAGTTCTTTATTAAATACCTGTACCAATTCGTGGCCACTCCACCAATTTACTTCGAATATGCCGCCCTAATCTCAAGGAGAATCCACAGACAGCCACTGTGAATTCCCCGCTTAACACACACTTCCCTACCTAAGTTGGTCACGACCAACTACAGCTGTTGGCATCTCAAAAAGGGTACTGTTCCTATATAATAGAGGTAATAAATATAAATACCTATGCCGGGACTGCCAACAAGGGTTCCAAATCAAACGGTAGTCGACAAGTCACGAAGTTAAAAGCGCAAACAATGATTAGGGAACCCACTGGGCCCACGCACCGCGTGGAGCGCACATGCTGCTATAAGCGATTGTTTTGACACGCACGGCGACAGGCGCAGACTACTGTAATTTGATTACATCGCGTACATTAATATATTTTAAAAATGTTTAAAATGAAATGAAAACGTGGTTGAACGCGAGCGTAATGACCACTTAAGAAATGAATTGATATTGTTAATTTGATTAACCTGAACTGCTCAACGCTATCCGCCACACTTTATTTTCATGTCTGTAGCTGGTCCAATTGGCTTTGCTGATTTTCCTGGTTATTGGGGCTATTGTCAAAGTAGTTTGGATGCTGAAGATAATAGGTAGGTGATCTGAGCTGAAAGTCGTTTGTGTAAACCAGTCTGTTGAGGTGAGGGAGAAGTGAGTCTGAAACTAAGGAGATATCAGGTGATGTTGGGTTTCCATTAGATGGAATGCATGTTGGAGTGTTTTTGTTTAGTGATGCCATATTCGAGTTGTTGATGATGTTTGCAATGTAATCTCCTCTGGCGTCTGTAAGGCTTGAGTGCCAGAGGCAATGGTGTGCATTGATATGTTCTAGTAGAATGCTATCCTGATTATTGAGGAAATGGTAGATGTCTGGTTGGTAGTTGGCGTTGCAAGAGCTGGAAGGGGGAATATAAATGTTGAAAATTGAAAGATCAGAATTGTTGAGAAGGATATGCAGGCCAAGTATTTCTGCGTGGGGGTCATTTGGTTGTATATCCAAAGTTTTGAAGTTGATAGAGTGATGGACAAAAAAAAGCAGACCGCCTCCATTGGAATCCCCGTTTTTCTTGAGTGTTGTGTAATTTGCAATTTTGGGGTCTTTAGATTTACTAGATAGTTTTGACTCTTGGATAGCAGCGATATGAATGTTATTTTCGACAAAAAAGTTTGTGAGCTCTTGTATTTTGTTAGAAATTCTATTGGCGTTAAATTGCAAAATGTTTATACTAGAGTTTTTGGTGGTTGTAGACGGTTGAGTAGATGAAGTGCATCTGTTACAGAAAAAATTTTGGTTATAGTTTTTTAGACTGTTTAAATTGGAGCATTTAAAGTGTAACCAGTTTTTACATTTGTTGCACTGGACACTATTTCTGTAAATATTTGTGCCGCAGTGCGCGCACAGAAAAATAGTTTTAGGCGGGCCGGGGTTGGGATGAATGTGTGTCCTTTAAAAGTAACCAGAGTTTCATTTAACCCTGGTTTGTTCCGTCTGGCACGCTCCTCGCCTTGTTCACCCCCTCTTCTCACTCCCAGAGGATATCAGCAACCGCTGCAGGGTTCGCCCAAAGGTCTTCTGGTCCCAAGGTCGTATTAATGTGTGTGCATGTAAAAAGATGTTGTGTTGTGTGTATTTGTGTTTTACATAGCGGGCAGTTTGGCGATGTGTATTGTGTGGGATTGATTTTGTGTAGGTAGGAGTAGAGGTAAGGAAATTTCCCTGCCCTGAGTTGGACAAGGGTTCTCCTGACCCCACGAGGAAGGTTTTCTTCCTCGTTGCTTATTGCTGGTGCTTTTGTTTGAAGTATTGGGTTTATTGGAGTGTTGTTGAAGTGATTTGCGACTGTGTTTGTGTGAATTTGTTGTTTTAGTGCTTTGTAAGTTTTGTTGTGTATGTCTGTTGGGATGTTTATTGTATAGTTGTTGTGAAATATTGTTTGTTTGTTGAGCCTGCTGGGTGCAAGTTATTGTGTTAAGTGGTTGAGTGGATTGTTTGTGTACATGGCTGCCGATTTTGCTTGTTTTGCGTGGAGTTGAATGTGTGTGTTGCTATTAGGAGGACTTTTGCCTCTGTGTGTATGATGTGTGTGTTTGTTTGGTTGGGATGAATGTCCCCATCAGACATCGCCATCAGTAACTGCGGCCGCCAGGATGGCTGCCGCTTAGCAGGAAAAAATGGATGCAGTCAGCCACAAAGTAGAAACCTTTGTGCTCTGGAAAAAGATTGAACGGTATTGGCCTTCCCTTCCAGGATGAATCCATTCCGGTCCGGGTAGAGTCGCTGTGTAAAAGCTCCGTCGTTGACTCCTGTCCAGTACCCTCCTGTCCAGTACCCTCGTGCCCAGTACACTCGTGTCCAGTGTCCTCGTGTCCAATACTCTTGTCTCCAGTACCCTCGTGTCCAGTACTCTTGTCTCCAGTACCCTCGTGTCCAGTACCCTCGTGTCCAGTACCTTGTGTCCAGTACCCTTGTGTACAGTACCCTTGTGTCCTAGAATCCTAAATCTCAGATAGGTAGGCAAAAACTTAACTTTAACATTTAGTTTAATTTAAAAAAAACAGCTAATTTACCAAATGGAAGTTGGTAAAATGATTTAAGGTCGATCAAGCTAAAGTAACTTTGAGCCAAAAAAACGTGTACAGCTTTTTGCGACACATTAGTTTAACCTAAAGTTTATATCCTAAGCTCAAATATAAAATCAATTTTGGTGAAAATCTGGCCTTCAGATCCAGTGAACCTATTTTTTCCATAAATAAAATCAAACGGTCACAAAAAATTATTGCACATCAAAATAGACGCTTTGAATCATTCTTACCATGTGTATGAGCAAATTCAACATGTCTGACTTCTTCGACTTGCAGCATTGAATCAAATAATTAAACAAACCAATTAAAAATTTTGAGAAAAAACTGTTTGATTTTAAAAATTAAATGGTTTATTCTAATATTTTTTTTATCAAAATGTCGTTCTTAAATTGCCATTCTTCTCAGAGATTTTAATGTTTTGGCAACGTTGAATTTAACTAATTTTTGTATATTTTTCCAAAAAGTGGCGCTTACAAAAATTAAGCATCCTAATTAGGTTTTTTAAAACATCATAACGGTACAATTTTAATTTATACAATTTTACGAAGTCAGCTATAACTTATTTATCTTTAACACATTAAGTCAAAAAAGGTTGTATTAAATTTGGCAAATTTTTTAACATATATCTGTTTACGAAATCCTTTTAGATTGCCTTTATATTCATAATTTGAAGATATGTGAGTTGAATACATGGCAGATAAAAGGCGAAATAAATTATATTTTTTTTATTTCTACGTTTCGAACTGATAAAACAGATCTTCGTCAGGCTCTAAACACAAGACAAAAGAGATACAATAGAGTAATAAAAACGCGAAAATCTGCAGAATTAAATATGTCAGGTATTTCATTACATTCTAGGAATACTAACCAGAATTTTAGTTTTTCTTAGTTTTTCGCCTTTTATAACAATTTTCATAGTTTCTGTTTTAAGGAGGAGTGTTTTATATTAGCCAACAAGAATGGGGCCGACGCATAAGAGTACGGCACGAAACAGTACCACAAAATAGTCCCGGGTTTCGCAAAAGAGTACGCACGAAATAGTACGCCACAGAACAGTACCGTCAAAAAACAGTACGGCACATAAGAGTCCTGTGTGAATTGCGTTAGATACACCACGCGACTCTGACGCAAAACAGTACTGGCACCAAAGAATACTGTCAAAAAAAGTAAGATATTCACGTTTTGCGTTTGACTCAAAACAGTACTGGCACAAAAGAGTACTGAAAAAATAACTTATTGTTAAAACTATTACTACTAACAGCTGCTTAACTTTATTACAATAAAAATTAATGAGCAGCATTTTATACAGCAAACTCTTCTATTTTTAATAGATCATTTGATAAAGTTCTTTGTTCATGTAACTACATAGTGAGTGTTAGCGCCACTGTAAGCCCCTTGAGTTGTTTAATTTGAGTAAATTTAGTTGTGACCGTGCCCACCGCAGGTACGTTTTAAAACTTTTTTTTTTATTTTTAAATTTTTTTTACATTTTTAAAATTTACTGGTAGCTAAGCCGTGGGTTTTTTCTGACCGCAGATTTACTGTTACGAGATGCTAACTTAATTCTCCTACTTTCCAGTTTGCCGGTTATACTTGAAGAATGCCCCCATTTAAATGGGACCTATTTAAATGGGATAAATAGGTCCCATTTAAATGGGATCCTATTTCAATGGGACCTATGAATAACAAAAATTGTTGTAATTGTAATTATAGATAGGCATCATTTTATATTGTTTTTACTTGAGCGGCGATCTACCGTGGGTTTTTTCTGCCGCAGATTCTGACTTTTTTGTTTTAATAATCGTTTTTTTCGGAGCATGATAACTTAATAGCGCACATAACATAATTAACAACTTTGATTTAGTTAAAAAAACAACAAACTCTGGATTGTTATTTAAAAAAAATGTATTATTATTTCAATCGATTAATTTTTTTAGCAAAAGTTAAAACGTGATTTATTAGCATTTAAGAACATACGATTAAAATAAAAAAAGTTATTTTTTTATTCAAGATAAATCCCAAATGCTTATCTTTTACTACACGATAATTTTGTACACCGTTTGTGTGCTTACTTCTAATAACCTAAGCGCGAAAGAAAAAATAATGGAACAAAAATAATTACCAACATTACCACGGCCCAAAAATTATACTTTAATATGCGTAAATTGATTTCTTAAATATGCGAATTTCCATTTGAATCACTAAAATCAGCTAGTTTGTGCACGCAATATCACAGTACTCTTTTGCGTGCGTACTCTTTTGTGCCGTACTTTTTTGTTCCAGTACTGTTTCGTGCGTACTCTTATGATAGGGAGCCAACAAGAATAATCCTAATTTATTAAATTCCTATTCCGTAGAAATGTCTAAGCTTGTTCCGAATGTTTATACACTTTTACTTTAAAAAATGTGTTTTTATAATTTTAGTAATTTTATTATTTTTTGTATTTTCTGACAAATCACTTTTATTTAAATTTAATTCTGCAGATTCTTGCGTTTTATTACTCTGTTGTATCTCATTGTTATTTTGTTTAAACAGTGACGAAGATCTGTTTTATCAGTTTGAAACGTTGGAATAAAAATTGTAATTTTTGGCCTTTTATCTGCTATATATACAACAAACATATCTTCAAATTAACATGTATTTTGTTGTAACGTATGGTGTTGATATTTCACTGCATCTCCTTTACATAAAATGCAATTTTTGGGTTTAAAAAGCGTGAAGTATTGAAGAAACAAAGGAAATTAACGTACTTTCTAAACTCATTTGACGGTTTCATAAATAATTTTTTACTTGTTTTTAACGAATTAATGCACAAAAAACGATCGAAACGTCCTACTTGAAATTCATTAAGAGGGTTTTTAATGATTTTACCGTTTTTGATTTGCGGTATTACTATGGTTTGATTCTTCTAATATTAAAACAAGTAACTGGGCTTTTAATAGTTTGGCTTTACCTACGTTTTTTTTGTTTTTAAGCATATTATTTGATATGACAAAAAAAGTTAAAATATGTTTACAAAATAAAAACATAAAACAAACAAATAATAAAATGTTGTCTTTCAGAAATTGACCACACATGCTTAAAAGTTAAAAAGTATAATTGTGGAATGTGTCAATATACAAGATTTATGTAAAATGAATAAGATTTAAGTTAATATGAGAGCACAGGGCAGAGCGAAGCACCGTCAAAATTTGCAATTAAGAACCGATCCTCATGAAAATTGAAACATAGTTTAAGAAACACAAGTGCTATTTTATAGTGATAGTATAGTAAAAAAAATTTAACTTACATAAACAATCAAAATGATAATTCGTTAATTTTTGCCATATAAAAAACTTCGCAGTGTAGTGAATAAAATTACATGAAAAATAAATTTGTTTGATCAAAGAAAATAAATCTTTGAAAAAATGCCAATAGTAACAGCATAACAAAAGTTGATTTTAACGCATTTTGAATACCAAAAATAGACTTAGTATGCTTTTATATACTTTAGTTATTTTTTCAAATAAACATTTCTGTGAGACCGAATAAGTTGATGTGTGCATGTTTTTTTTAGATAGAGCGAATATTTTTAAATATAAATTCATGCAGGCGTACTGTAGGGGCATTTCGCCAATTGGCTGGGTTTAATAAAAATTAATTTTCCACTGCACTTTCTTTCTACTGCAAAGTAGCGCATTTTATTTCTAGTGCACAGGAGGTTATTGGACAACGAACGGATTTCAGCATATGTGACAAGGAAAAAATAAATAAATTGTACGGATGCACTGCAAAACTAACAAACGATCCAACTTGTTACACTGACAACAACCCCTGTGGAGAAAGTCTTACAAGTTCGTTTTTTAATATTACAATATTGATAAAAATGAATTTTCCTTTGTAAATTAGAAAATTAAAACGTCATTGGTTGGTTAGAAAGCTTCTTCGGTACTTGGAAGTCTTAACCTTTAGGGATTCTTCCGCTGCAAATCCGCAGAAGGGATTCCGCGTCACCGCTGCTCAGTGTTAAAGGCCGTCCCGATCGTCTTCGCGACGCGAAATTTTTAAAACAGTGCCACACTGACGCGGAAGATCTTCTGCGGATTCGCAGCGCTTTTTAGACGAAAAAATCCCAAAGGGTTAATAGCTGAGCCAATCAAAAATTGTCCAGCACTCCCCATAGTTCATAAGGATAGTAGATACGAAAGTCGGTCATCATATTGGGGCTACCGTGGAAAACCACGGCATCATTCATTTTACCGAATGGGAGCTATGCACAGAGAGACCCCATATTTACCCTTTAAATGAATTGTCAAAAACAAACATTATTAAAAATTTTTTTATTTGTTTTTGGCTTTCCACTTTCCAGTTTTGATAATTACATGTTCTACTAGTCTGGAATTATAAATTTATTTTTTATTAGAAACAGGTTATGTAAATATACATAATACTAAAATTTGAAAATAACTAGCTCAACATTTTTTTAACCTAAACTCAAACTTTACATAACAAAAATTATTGTTAGTAAGCCTTTAAAATAAGAAAAATCGTCCTTTTTTTGTTTTTGACTTTTAAATTACTATTAGACTTCAAAATAAAGATAATATTCCGACCTATTAATTATTGCATTCAAAAAATTATGCAAATAATAATCATAACCTTTTTAATACAATAAAATTCTCAAAAGGCGAATGAAAAATTTCTTGAAAAAAATTCGCTTCCTTCTCCTGTAGCATTGGTGTATAACTTATTCTTTCCAACCAAAAAAATTTTTTGCTATTGTTTAAAATATTAACAAAATTTACTTATTTTGTTTTAGATACTTCTGTCACACTTAGAAGATTTTGGAAATTACAAGATGGTAGGTTTTCTTATTATTACTGATTTAATATATTTTAAAATTTAATTCCAGCGTGATAATATATATAAATCTAAATATCTTTAAGAGATGAACCACATGCGCGAATTTTTTAAAAATCTAATAGCTTATTTAACTTGTTTCGAAGATTTATTTTTTAGAACCTTCTCACCATTTTCCTACTGTCCCAACCCAATAATGAGATCATTTCATTGAACTAATACACGGTTCGTTCCACATTTTTAATCTGTTAAAAATAAGTTATTTAAAAAAATTTATGTCATCAAATTAAAAGGGACTTCTTGTTTGTTTAGCTGATCATTTTTACAACACAGACAACACGGCTTGTGAGGAGCAACTTGCTGCGGGATACCAAGAAGAAGCTAATGTGGCCCAATGCGCTCCTAGCGCCACTGATGCAACTTGCGAGTGTTTGGTTAAACTCAGACAGTTTTATCATCCAACTCTCAGTATGAAAATTTAAAATTTTAGCAAATAAAACATAAATTGAAATTGTATTAATCACAAAACACATACTACGCAAAAATGTTTAAATCCATAATTTTTGCATCAAAGTGAACAATGTTAATACAAAAAAATTGATATACATTTATTAATATATATATATAATAATAGATGGCCTTCATAACTAACTATATTGGATTTATAAAAAATGCAGTATGCACAATTTAATTGACCTATCTAGCATTACAAAATTTTGGGTCCGTGGTCCCGCCGCGAAATCAGAATTCGTTATGAAACCAATGATTTTTACCATTTTTTTCGGAAACCGGAGATTAAACAACACTATTAAAACAATTTCGATTGCTTTTGTCAACTTCTGACCATTATTTAGCGCTATTTTAAACATTTATAAGGTTTTTCATATGTAAATTCATTTCGGTCAACCAAAAAAAAAACATTTTGTAATGCTTTAATTTAATACAAAAAAACGTCAAAATTTCTCAAATAGATGTTTTATTATTTTTAGTATTTCTAATTTAAAAAATAATACAACGAAATGCATTTAATCTGAGAGGAACTTTGTTTCGTGGTGGGATCACCGACCCAATTTTTGTAATGCTAGGTAGGTCCATTGCACCACAATGTAACAAAAAAATTAAGATTGAGAAAAATATACACATATTTGCTAAAATGTGGTTCAGATGACCAAATCTTTGAAAAAAGTTTTTGCACTAACATTAAACAAGCAATTCGTTATTTTAGTTACAATGAATAAATTAGATAATTTTTTTAATTTTTTTGAAAAAAGTTGATGTTGGGAGAAGTCTACTCTATTCAAATTAGAAATGGCACAATTCGAAAAATTGAATTTTCTGGCATTAATTCTGCTTTCATTAATTTGTAATTTAAAAAGCTGACTTCCCGACATATTAGTGTTAAAATAAAAAATCATTTCGTTGTAGGCAAGATTTCTTGTTTAGAATTTTATATATTTCACAAAGATCAGATTTGATTTTTCTTTCAAAGAGCTTTATTTAAATTTTAAAAATGACACCTATTCTCATATCTAACTGCCGGAACCCAAACCATAACATCTATAAAGTCTACTGGTATAGTTTTCAGTAGAGATTTCATAAAACATATTTCACAATTGGGCGAATATAGGATTTATTAGCTTTAAATAAGGTTGGAATAGATTTAGCTGTAAAGGCACAAAAAATTCAAGCAAATATTTGCATTGTAATATTATCGGCAAACCTTTGACAACGATGAGCGAACAACAAGACAATGAGGAGACATATAAATTCATAAATCAAGAACAATTGGTGCACTTTTAAGAGTTTGACTAGTATTGGACAAAATTCCGTAAAAGACTTATTTTTTGTCTGAACCGCGCCATAAAACCGGTTTTTTTCGCGCTGCCAATCAGCAATGAAACTGGGCAAGTTCATAGAGTAGGACAGTTTGTGATAAAATACTAACGTCAAAACACTTGCGGAATTCCATGGATTGTAAAAATGTTTTTAAAACAATTATTTTTGGCATTATTGATACGAAACGTTTCACATTTATTTTCTGTTGCATACATAATCTTGCCCACTCTGCAATTTTATAAGAATTTTTTTGTATATTAGAAGATTTTGAACACCTATCTTTTGCACCTATTAAAAACATACTACAAACAATTTTACAAATAATATTACAAAAAGATCGGTTCTTCCTCTTGCAATAAATGCTTGATTCGGATACAGTATATTAAGCTTACATAAACATAAATATATATTGTAGAATTTTCATCAATTTCATTATGACTTCTTGTTTTGTTCTTGTTCATTTGGGTTTCATTTATTTTTCCTGTGCGCACATAGATGCATTGATGTAAGCCTGAATTCTGTGAAAAAGCTGAATAAAGAACCTTTGATCTTTTTTTTAGAAAATCACTTCTATACTATTGAAAGTGATGAAGCCCAATCGGCAATTAATCAAGGCTACCAGGAGGAAGACTCCCATTGTTATTGCGTTAACGGTGCCACTTGTGGAGCAACCAAACCTGTCTATAGATTTTATAACAGCGCTGGTGTGGGTAAAGCTTTATTTTTTAATTTAAAGTTTTTTAGGCTGGCTATTTATAGTCTTTACTAATATGATGCGGACTGGCGACAAAACTTGAACTTTGAAAGATTATATCTCTATAACGCGAGGTAGAATATGCACGGGACATATATCAGAGCATAGCTCAGACCAAAAAATAACTTTTGGTTATTTTTTGAAAAGGTTAGAAAAAATTGTTTTTGTATGACGTCATCACTACGGCCGAAGCGGCGAAAAAAACCTGCTTCCAAAAAAAACAAAACTTTTTTATTAGTACGAGATAAAACGTCGCTCGGTATGCTGTTAAAACATACTTTTTTGAGTTTTTTCTGAAAATTTGAGCGAAATCGGCTCTCTCAAATTTTCGTATGATGCGTTAAAAGCCCGCGGTTTTTGCGATTTTTTGCCAAATTAAAATACATTGCAAAAAAGATAGGTTTTGTTTTGCTTCCTGCTGTACGATTTTGATCATATTATTATATATCAAATGTCCGCCGTTTTTTACCCCTTACTTTTGACATAAAAATTTTTGGGGAGGTTTACCCTCCGGGGGGCTATGGGGGCCAAACACAAATCCCGAAAAAAATTTTTCAAAACCATCAAAAATGTAAAATTTATCACCTATATAGGACGAATTTTGATATATCGTTTGTGTAAAAAACCTAATATTAAGCTTACAATTAGCTGTCAAAAATGACGAATTTAAAATTTGGTAGCATTCCAAGCCCGTATGCTGGCAGCAAAAAATCTTTAAATTTAAAAGTTTTGCAAGTATAAACTTTAGAAGATTAAAGCTAAAGTCTTCCAGGGTGAAATTAAGGGCGTAACCGCTCTCCGCCATGAAGAAATAAACAATAAACCCGTGAGCGAGAAAAATTAAAAAAAAAGTTTTCAGCGGTTATGTAACTAATTATTATTTAGTTGCGTCATGTGTTTCTCTGCACGTGATATTTTCTCAAAAAACTAGTGGTTACTTTACCACTCATCTATTTTCACCCTGATGGGATTTATCTTTAGTTTTAAATTTTTTTTTATTATTTTGATTTAAAATATTAAAAAGTGGTCAAAAAACCCTATAAAAACGAAAAAAAAATTTCATTAAAACTCGAAAATACTTCTTTACGCTATGCAAATTTTTTTCATTACGTCATAATTGATCATTTTCATTGGCTCTTCCGCAAGTGAAATGACGCAATTCCGACCAGATCGCGGATTCAAAAGTTTTTTTACACGAAAAATAGCATTACTTCAAAAAATTACATTTGGATATTGGCAAAAATTGGGAGACATAGTTATTAGAAATTTGTTTTTGTGTAGACAAACGGGGAAAATAGATCAGTGGTAAAGTAACCACTAGTTTTTTGAGAAAATATCACGTGAAGTGAAACACATGACGCAACTAAAAAATAAATAGTTACATAACCGCTGAAAATTTTTTTTAATTTTTATTAGCTAGCAGTTTTTTGTTTATTTCTTAATGACAAAGGGTACCCTAAATTAGCCTGGAAGTTTTTAGCTTTAATCTTCTAAAGTTTATACTTGCAAAACTTTTAAATTTAAAGATTTTTTGCTGCCAGCATACGGGCTTGGAATGCTACCAAATTTTAAATTCGTCATTTTTGACAGCTAATTGTAAGGTTAATATTAGGTTTTTTACACAAACGATATATCAAAATTCGTCATATATAGGTGATAAATTTTACATTTTCGATGGTTTTGAAAAAAATTTTTTCGGGATTTGTGTTTGGCCCCCATAGCCCCCCGGGGGGTAAACCCCCCAAAAATTTTTATGTCAAAAGTAAGGGGTAAAAAACGGCGGACATTTGATATATAATAATATGATCAAAATCGTACAGCAGGAAGCAAAACAAAACCTATCTTTTTTGCAATGTATTTTAGTTTGGCGAAAAATCGCAAAAACCACGCGCTTTTAACGCATCATAAAAATTTGAGAGAGCCGATTTCGCTCAAATTTTGAGAAAAAACTCAAAAAAGTATGTTTTAACAGCATACCGAGCGGCGTTTCATCTCGTACTAATAAAAAAGTTTTTTTTTTTTTTTTTTTGAAGCATTTTTTTTTCACCGCATCGGCCGTAGTGATGACGTCATAGAAAAAAATTTTTTTTCTAACCTTTTCAAAAAATAGCCAAAAGTCTGAGCTATGCTCCAATTTATGTCCTGTGCATATTCTACCTTGCATTATGGAGATATGACTTTTCAAATTTCGAGTTTTGTCGCCAGTCCGCATCATTTTAGTATAGGATAAATAGCCAGCCTAAAAAACTTTAAATTAAATAATAAAGCTTTACCCACACCAGCACTGTTATAAAATCTATAGACAGGTTTGGTTGCTCCACAAGTGGCACCGTTAACGCAATAACAATGGGAGTCTTCCTTCTGGTTAGCCTTGATTAATTGCCGATTCGGAGCTTCATCAGCTTTCAGAATAATATAGAAGTGATTTTCTAAAAAAAGATCAAAGGTTCTTTATTCAGCTTTTTCACGAGAAATTCAAGGTTACATCCAATGCATCTATGTGCGCACAGGAAAAATAAATGAAACCCAAATGAACAAGAACAAGACAAGAAGTCATAATGAAAAAATTCTATGAAAATCCTACAATATATATTTATGTTTATGTAAGCTTAATATACTGTATCCGAATCAAGTTTATTGCAAGAGGAAGAACCGATCTTTTTGGAAATTGTATTTTGTAAAATTGTTTGTAGTATTTTTTTAGAGGTGCGAAAGATAGGTGTTCAAACTCTTCTAATATACCAAAAAATTCTTATAAAATTGCAGAGTGGGCAAGATTATGTATGCAACAGAAAATAAATGTGAAACGTTTCGTATCAATAATGCCAAAAATGATTGTTTTAAAAACATTTTTACAATCCATGGAAAAATTTCGCAAGTGTTTTGACGTTAGTATTTTATCGCAAACTGTCCTACTCTATGAACTTGCCCAGTTTCATTGCTGATTGGCAGCGCGAATAAAACCGGTTTTATGGCGCGGTTCAGACAAAAAATAAGTCTACGGAATTTTGTCCAATAATAGTGAAACTTAAAAGTGCACCATTGTTCGTGATTTATGAATTCATATTTCTCCTAATCTTAAATTCTATCATCGTTGTCAAAGATTTGCCGATAATATTACAATGCAAATATTTGCTTGAATTTTTTGTGCCTTTACAGCTAAATCTATTCCAACCTTATTTAAAGCTAATAAATCCTATATTCGCCCAATTGTGAAATATGTTTTATGTAATCTCTACTTGGACAACGATATTGAACTAAAAGCTCAAAAAACTATACCAGTAGACTTTATAGATGTTATGGTTTGGGTTCCGGCAATTAGAAATGAGAATAGGTGTCATTTTTAAAATTTAAATAAAGCTCTTTGAAAGAAAAATCAAATGTATCTATGAAATATATAAAATTATTAAACAAGAAATCTTGCCTACAACGAAATGATTTTTTATTTTAACACTAATATGTCGGGAAGTCAGCTTTTTAAATTACAAATTAATGAAAGCAGAATTAATGCCAGAAAATTCAATTTTTCGAATTGTGCCATTTCTAATTTGAATAGATTAAAGATAAATTCTATCAGGGTGAAAATAGATGAGTGGTAAAGTAACCACTAGTTGTTTGAGAAAATATCACGTGCAGAAAAACACATGACGCAACTAAATAATAATTGGTTACATAACCGCTGAAAACTTTTTTTTTTAAATTTTCTCGCTCACAGGTTTATTGTTTATTTCTTCCTGGCGGAGAGCGGTTACGCCCTTAATTTCAGCCTGGAAGACTTAAGCTTTAGATTTCTCACAACATCAACTTTTTTTCAAAAAATTTAAAAAAATTATCTTAATTTTTTTGTTACATTGTGGTGCAATGGACCAACCTAGCATTACAAAAATTGGGTCGGCGGTCCCACCACGAAACAAAGTTCCTCTCAAATTAAATGCATTTCGTTGTATTATTTTTGAAATTAGAAACACTAAAAATAATAAAACATCTATTTGAGAAATTTTGACGTGCTTTTTTCTCATAAATTAAAGCATTACAAAATGTTTGTTTCTGGTTAACCGAAATAAATTTACATATGAAAAACCTTATAAATGCTTAAAATAGCGCTAAATAATGGTCAGAAGTTGACAAAAGTAGTCGAAATTGTTTTAATATTGTTGTTTAATCTCCGGTTTCCAAAAAAAAATTGGTACAAATCATTGGTTTCATAACGAATTTTGATTTCGCGGCGGGACCGCGGACCCAAAATTTTTTAATGCTAGATAGTTCCATTGGATCGCGCATACTACATTTTTTATAAATCCAATAATAGTTAGTTATGAAGGCCATCTATTATTATATATGTTAATAAATGTATATCAATTTTGTTTTTTTTTTGTATTAACATTGTTCACTGTGATGCAAAAATTATGGATTTAAACATTTTTGTGTAGTATGTGTTTTGTGATTAATACAATTTCAATTTATGTTTATGTATTTGCTAAAATTTTAAATTTTCATACTGAGAGTTGGATGATAAAACTGTCTGAGTTTAACCAAACACTCGCAAGTTGCATCAGTGGCGCTAGGAGCGCATTGGGCCACATTAGCTTCTTCTTGGTATCCCGCAGCAAGTTGCTCCTCACAAACCGTGTTGTCTGTGTTGTAATAATGATCAGCTAAACAAAGAAAAAGTCCCTTTTAATTTGATGACATAAATTTTTTTAAATAACTTATTTTTAACAGATTAAACATGTGGAACGAACCGTGTATTAGTTCAATGAAATGATCTCATTATTGGGACAGTAGGAAAATGGTGAGAAGGTTCTAAAAAATAAATCTCCGAAACAAGTTAAATAAGCTATTAGATTTTTAAAAAAATCGCTCATGTGGTTCATCTCTTAAAAATTTTTAGATTTATATATATTATTACGCTCGAATTAAATTTTAAAATATAATAAATCAGTAATAATAAGAAAACCTACCATCTTGTAATTTCCAAAATCTTCTAAGTGTGACAGAAGTATCTAAAACAAAATAAGTAAAATTTGTTAATATTTTAAACAATAGCAAAAAAATTTTTTTGGTTGGAAAGAATAAGTTATACACCAATACTACAGGGGAAGGAAGCTAATTTTTTTCAAAAAATTTTTCATTCGCCTTTTGAGAATTTTATTGTATTAAAAAGGTTATGATTATTATTTGCATAATTTTTTGAATGCAATAATTAATAGGTCGGAATATTATCTTTATTTTGAAGTCTAATAGTAATTTAAAAGTTAAAAACAAAAAAAAGGACGATTTTTCTTATTTTAAAGGCTTACTAACAATAATTTTTGTTATGTAAAGTTTGAGTTTAGGTTAAAAAAAATGTTGAGCTAGTTATTTTCAAATTTTAGTATTATAGCCTATTATGTATATTATGTACATAACCTGTTTCTAAAATAAATTTATAATTCCAGACAAGTAGAACATGTAATTATCAAAACTGGAAAGTGGAAAGCCAAAAACAAATAAAAAAATTTTTAATAATGTTTGTTTTCGACAATTCATTTAAAGGGTAAATATGGGGTCTCTCTGTGCATAGCTCTCATTCGGTAAAATGAATGATGCCGTGGTTTTCCACGGTAGCCCCAATATGATGACCCATTTTTCGTATCTCCTATCCTTATGAACTATGAGAAGTGCTGGACAATTTTTGATTGGCTCAGCTATTAACCCTTGGGATTTAAATTTTCGTCTAAAAAGCGCTGCGAATCCGCAGAAGATCTTCCGCGTCAGTGTGGCACTATTTTAAAAATTTCGCATACGCAAACGATCGGGACGGCCTTTAACACTAGAGACAGCGGTGAGCGCGGAATCCCTTCTGCGGATTTGCAGCGAAGAATCCCTAAAGGCTAGCTTTCCAAGTACCCGAAGAAGCTTTCTGACCGACCAATGACGTTTTAATTTTCTAATTTACAAAGGAAAATTCATCTTTATCAATATTGTAATATTAAAAAACGAACTTGTAAGACTTTCTCCACAGGGGTTGTTGTCAGTGTAACAAGTTGGATCGTTTGTTAGTTATTTCAGTGCGCATCCGTACAATTTATTTATTTTTTCCTTGTCACATATGCTGAAATCCGTTCGTTGTCAAATAACCTCCTGTGCACTAGAAATAAAATGCGCTACTTTGCAGTAGAAAGAAAAGTGCAGTGGAAAATTAATTTTTACTAAACCCAGCCAGTTGGCGAAATGCCCCTACAGTACGCCTGCATGAATTTATATTTAAAAATATCTCGCTCTATCTAAAAAAACATGCGACACATCAACTTATTCGGTCTCACAGAAATGTTTATTTGAAAAAATAACTAGAAGTATATAAAAGCATACTAAGTCTATTTTTGGTATTCAAAATACATTAAATAGAAACTTTTGTTATGCTGTTACTATTGGCATTTTTTTTAAAGATTTATTTTTCTTTCGAATTAAACAAATTTATTTTTCATGTAATTTTATTCACTACACTGCGAAGTTTTTTATATGGCAAAAATTAACGAATTATCATTTTGATTGTTTATGTAAGTTAAATTTTTTTACTATACTATCACTATAAAATAACACTTGTGTTTCTTAAACTATGTTTCAATTTTCATGAGGATCGGTTCTTAATTGCAAATTTTTGACCGTACTTACTCGCTCTGCCCTGTGCTCTCATATTAACTTGGGATATTTTTATTCATTTTTCATAAATCTTGTATATTAACAGCATTGCCCACAATTATACTTTTTAACTTTTAAGCATGTGTGGTCAATTTCTGAAAGACAACATTTTTATTATTTGTTTGTTTTATCTTTTTTATTTGTAAACATATTTTAACTTTTTTGTCATATACAATTACTATGCTTAAAAACAAAAAAAACGTAGGTAAAGCCAAACTATTAAAAGCCCAGTTACTTGTTTTAATATTAGAAGAATCAAACCATAGTAATACCGCAAATCAAAAACGGTAAAATCATTAAAAACCCTCTTAATGAATTTCAAGTAGGACGTTTCGATCGTTTTTTGTGCATTAATTCGTTAAAAACAAGTAAAAAATTATTTATGAAACCGTCAAATGAGTTTAGAAAGTACGTTAATTTCCTTTGTTTCTTCAATACTTCACGCTTTTTAAACCTGAAAATTGCATTATGAAGGAGAATGCAGTGAAATATCAACACCATACGTTACAACAAAAATACATGTTAATTTTGAAGATATGTTTGTTGTATCTATAGCAGATAAAAGGCCAAAAAGTTACAATTTTTATTCCAACATTTCCAAACTGATAAAACAGATCTTCGTCACTGTTTAAACGAAAAAATAACGATGAGATACAACAGAGTAATAAAACGCAAGATATCTGCAGAATTAAATTTAAATAAAAGTGATTTGTCAGAAAATACAAAAAATAATAAAATTACTAAAATTATAAAAACACATTTTTTAAAGTAAAAGTGTATAAAAACATTTCGGAACAAGCTTCGGTATTTCTACGGAATAGGAATTTAATAAATTAGGATTATTCTTGTTGGCTCCCTGTCGTAAGAGTACGCACGAAACAGTACTGGAACAAAAAAGTACGGCACAAAAAAGTACGCACGCAAAAGAGTACTGTGATATTGCGTGCACAAACTAGCTAATTTTAGTGATTTAAATGGAAATTCGCATATTTAAGAAATCAATTTACGCATATTAAAGTATAATTTTTTGGGCATTATTAATGTTGGTAATTATTTTGTTCCATTATTTTTTCTTTCGCGCTTAGGTTATTAGAAGTAAGCACACAAACGGTGTACAAAATTATCGTGTAGTAAAAGGGTGGAGCGTTTGGAATTTATCGTTGAATAAAAAAAATAACTTTTTTATTTTAATCGTATGTTATTAAATGCTAATAAATCACGTTTTAACTTTTGCTAAAAAAATTAATCAATTGGAAGTAATACAATACATTTTTTAAATAACAATCCAGATTTTGTTGTTT
>JASAMX010031473.1:0-10588 GCA_030248175.1 Microlaimidae sp. YZB2_3
TATTAAATATGATGTTTTTAACGCTGCACAGAGTTAAATTAGGAAATATTTTTAGCATTACATACATGTACTTTTTACAAGGCGTCCGAAAAAATACTTTCTGCAAAATATCTTTTTGTTCCGATCAAATATTTTTGTTAAGCAGTAAACTTATTTTTGTATTTTTATAGTTTTAAGCTTTTTCGGATGTTTTTAGGTTGATTTCACGATTCGTCAAAAATCTTCCATTATAAACGGAAATGGTTCGAGTGTTAATATTTTTTACAAAGTTATAACGCTATAGAATCACTTTTAGAAAATTAGTGCTCACGAAAAAAAAAGATGTTTCATTCATTGGGAGATTCATTTTTTCACAAGCACTAATTGGCTAAAAGTGATTCTAGGTGCTTATTTGACAAAACTATTTCCCCCCTTTTTTCTTATTACCGCTTAACGTTTATTATATGACAATTTTAAGTTTCCGTCACATAACGCCGTGTTCTAAGCGGGGTTATAGAGCTTATGTTAGGAAACCAAATTCTTTTTTGTTATTATTTTTTAAAAGTTTTTCTTAAGATATTCTTCCAAAGATATTAGGCAAAATGTTTTTTTTTTTCAGAATAATTACTTTATTTGATTTGAGTTTAAAATCAGGATGAACAAAACTGTCAAAAGGAAATTTCCAATCTCGGCTACTTTAAAAGTTTTAGCCATTCTGATTAATTGAAGACATTTATGAATATTTTTTTTTAATTATAAAATAGTTCTGATAAAACTATTCAATGTTTTATATATCTTAATGGTTAATTTTTGAAACCACACATCTATTGAAAGCATAACCATACACATTCAGCAGTGTTTAACTTACAGCAAAGTCGCGGGTTTTTCCTTTATTAATTATTCATTTTTTTTATTTTTGTTGTGGTTAATTTTTGTTGTTATTGAAGTGTCTCAGTGCTAAATGTGTATGGTTATGTTTTTCGATAGATTTTTGTTGGTTTGAAGTGTCTCACTGCTGAATGTGTATGGTTATGTTTTTCGATAGATGTGTGGTTTCAAAAAATTGACCATTTAAGATATATAAAACATTGAATAGTTTTATCAGAACTATTTTATAATTAAAAAAAAATATTCATAAATGTCTTTAAAATCCATGTCAATGGCTAAATCTTTTAAAGTAGCCGAGATTGGAAATTTCCTTTTGACAGTTTTGTTCATCCTGATTTTAAACTCAAATCAAATAAAGTAATTATTCTGAAAAAAAAAAACATTTTGCCTAATATCTTTGGAAGAATATCTTAAGAAACACTTTTCAATTAATAACAAAAAGAATTTCGTTTTCCTAAGCATAAGCTTAACCTTAAACACGTCAGGATTTTAAGGACCCTTAAAATTGTCATATAGTATTCGTGATCACGTATATGTTTTGCTCTGTGGAAATGGTTGTGGATGGAGTTACTAGAATCACTTTTAGCCAATTAGTGCTTGTGAAAAAATGAATCTCCAATGAATGAAACATCTTTTTTTTCATGAGCACTAATTGCTAAAAGTGATTCTATAGCGTTATAACTTTGTAAAAAATATTAACACTGAACCATTTCCGTTTAAATGGAAGAGTTTTGACGATGGTGAAATCAACCTAAAAACATAAAAAAGCTTAAAAGTTTATAAAAATACCGAATAGTTTACTGCTTAACAAAAATATTTGATCGGAACAAAAAGATATTTTGCAGAAAGTATTTTTTTCGGACACCATTCTGAAAGTACATGTATGTAATGCTAAAAATATTTATTAATTTAACTATCTGCAGCGTTAAAAAACATAATATTAATAATTGCAATATATTAGTAATTAAAATATAGTAATTTTTAATTGTTTAAATATAATTTTTGGCGCTTCCATTTGGTTATGTGGGTTTAACCAATTTGTAATAAATAAAAACGTCCACTTGTGACTAAATATATTTTGAAGACTAAAAAAAGGCTTAATTCTTTGTAATATTTGAGAACAAAAAGCGCGTCGTAAACGCGGGGAGGAAAGCGCGACAATGCAGGGCAATGTTTATCTGCTGCGGCTGCGAAGGAGGCCGCGCTTCTACACCCGAGACGCGATACACACTCCGCGTCTGAGCCACGATAACATTCGCAAAAGGTTAAATAAGCTACTTTAATGTGTCTGTCAACCTTAATTTAATTTTTTTGTAAGGTAAATAAATGATTACAATAAAAGTATTTTTACAGTGTTTATTGTGCAGTAAAAAGAAAAAAAATACACAAAAACTTTTTTTGGTTAACACTTAGATTAAAAGTACGTATATGAAAAAATAAAAAAAATAAAATTTTAAGTTTTTAAAGAAAAACCATAAAATCTGATCAACTCGTCGTAAAAAACAAAAATATTTCACGACGATTACAAAAATTTTTTGCAGACCATAACTCGTTAAAAATATATCTGTATTATCGAAAGTAATTTCAATTGTAAACAGAAGTTATGTAGATTTTCTGAAATAAAAATTTCTTAATTATGTGGAAAAAATTGCTTTAATTAATCAAAGTCAAATCAGGAATATTTTGCATACGATTTAGCTAAAACCTACCGTTCACAACTGTCGAAGCACTTTAATTTTTTGTGGAAAAACCGCTGAACGTACTATTACTGAAATAAATATCATACAAACAATCAATCAGCTGCGTGCCAACCACGATTATGCAAATTATCTTTTACGTGACTTTGGTCGGTTTTGTAGTTTTAATACAAAAATTTAGAAACTAAGCGTTGTTTAAAACACAAAATTTAACGTAAAACGTAACGGTTTTAATACAAAAAATTTCGCTTTTTGATTTTCTTTGGCAGTGGCTCATCTGGGTCTAATAATAAAAACATATTTTAATGATAACATTTATTCAACCAAAATAATGAAAATGCTTGAGACTCTAATTCATAAAACATAATTCTTATGAAATAGTTTTATAAAAAAATCTTACGACTTGAGCGTGACGAATGGTGTTCGGTCGCCAATCTTCATATTTATTATCATGTTGGTCTGCTAATGATAATGCTAACCAACGGGCAAAACAGAACCACAAGAAACCGTTTTTCATTTTGTGTTGCTATTACTTCTCGAATCGGTGTATTACACTCTTTTCACACCTATTATCTTAACAAAAGTTTGATCTGCAGAACTGGTATTTTCTATTACAAACTGATCTTATCGGTATCTCACTTGTGTGGAATTTACTCAAATAAAATAGAAAATTCCACAGTCCACTCTACTTTTTTTAAACGGTTTCTTTAATAACCACTTTCATTTTTAGTCCTGATTTTCGCGTGTATATTTTTGTTAACATTTTCGTTGATAATTTTTCTGAGATAAAATACTATCAATTAGTATTGGATTTGCCGTTAAAATAAATCTGTGTTATATTAATTAAATATTATTACGCTAAACACAATTGCTAATAAAATCATATAAACTTATCGATATATCTAAATTTAAAGGCACGTTTTAAAATAGATAGTTATAAAAGGAGCAGAGCTGATTCATTTTTTTCTGAAATAAAGCATATCTTAATAATTTTTTGTGCAAATATTTATCGATTGCTTCAATAAACTCTATTCATTTCTGGAGTACATTTTTTATCCCAGTGGAAAACAAAAGTAGCTTTAATTACGTGGGGCTATCAAGGCGATTTGCCAGCCAATTGTTTTAGTGACTTTGGAAGACCTATCTATCGAAGCTAGCCAGAACTGCCTAGATCAATAATCTCAATAAAAGATGAAAAGGTTAACCCTTCTAGTTTTTTTCGTACTAAAATTCGTACTTTTAATCGCCGATAGAAAAAAAGGTGGAACAGAGTCTACTAAAATAGAAGAATATCGGGAAGATTTTGAAGCGGATTCCACACTTAGACTGGTTCAAGTGGTAAATTTTTTCATACTATTAACATTTACTGTTTGCTCTTGCGTCAAAACCTTAAAAAATGTTTTTCTCGTGGAGACTTCTTTATATTGGTTGTTTTTAGATTTACGTTGCTGCAACTGTAAGACGCTACACTCTTTCACTTTTTTTCAATCGACAAATTTTAAGATGATACAGAATGGCAAAAAACATAAAAAATACAGATTTTTCTGCTGGTTCCAACAGATGCGGAATTTGTATACTGGTGTGCAAGCTCCAGCATACCAGTGTGAAAATTTCGGCACTCGACTAAGCAAATTTCTAACTTTTAAAAAACCTACACTTAGGGCTGGTTCATACTTATGACAAAACGTCCTTTGGACAAAGTCCAAAGGACAATTTTATAAAAGCCAAAACGTCCTTTGGACAAGCCAAAACGTCCTTTGGACTTTTGCCTTTGAACGAAGTATGAACGCTACTTAGAATTTGTCCTTTGGACAAAGTCCAAAGGACAAAATCCAAAGGGAAAAGTCCAAAGGACAAAAGTATGAATACGTTGTCCTTTGGATTTTGTCCTTTGGACTTCTTCCTTTAGACTTTCTCTTTGGACTTTTCCCTTTGGATTTTGTTCTTTGGACAAAGTCCAAAGGACAAAAGTTCTTTGGACTTTGTCCAAAGGACGTTTTATCATAAGTATGAACCAGCCCTAATGGTAACTGAATTAAATTCGGTCTCCATTTGTTGTTTTGAGCATGCGCAAAGTTATGCAATAAACTGCTTATAGCTAGAGAGATTCTCAAGTTATCCACCTGGCTGGCCTGGCTCACCTTAAATCAGTTACCCTAAAACTAAAATAAAATTATTTATTTTAGAGGGATTAACCATTTCTAATTATTATCGATCGTCAGTCAAATGCAAAACGTAAATGAGTAGAAAATGTAGATGTACCACGTCTCATGTTGGGAAAATCCAGGAGGAGAATGAAACTGTAATTAACAAATAAAAGGGCTGGCGCATTCTCGTTCTGCGTTTAACACGCTATTTTGAGCCTTAATAATCGAAAAGAATATTATAAACACTATTTTTGATTATTCTAGGAACTTGAATTATAACCGTATTGTTAGCCCTTTGTGATTTTAGAGGCAAAAAATTGCGTTTGAAACACATAATGACAACGCGCCAGTGTTAAACTTCGCATGCGAATTCACCAGAATTCGCATTTTATCGTCTTTTTACACTGAGCAGCAAGACCTAATTTGCTTCCGCGTCTGAGCTGCGATAATTATTGCCAAGAGTTTAGAATATATATTTTAGTTTACGCATGGTGAGTTTTGAAGCCTAAACCAGGAGCAAAATACAACTGTATTTTCATGGTGGAATTTTTTTTAGTTTACCCGAGGAGGGTTGCACAGTTTGGACCAGAAGCAGACTTTTCCCAACTTAAAAAATTTGATTCCTGGGCCTATTGGAGAGCTTACACCGGTAAATTACTTTAGCTTTTGTTACATTTTTTATCTTCTAAATTTTAAAGGAATCTTCTGAATTTCTTTGACAAATTGCTTTCGTTAATAATAAGTTTAGGCAATATTTTGCAGAAAGGTACTTAAAGTGGTTAGCAGGAAATTTATCGTATATTTTGTAGTTTCATTGGAGTTGCAGTTTGAAACAGTTTTGATATTTGCAGTTACTATTTTTTTCTGTACATATTTTTTTTTCTAATATTAGCACAGAAATTCTGAGCATTTACAAAGAAATCAAATGATTATGAACCTTTTTACAGCAAGTTTCAGAAGACACAACTTTGGTATAAAGGCTGGTTCATACTTATGTAAAAACGTCCTTTGGACTTTGTCCAAAGGACGTTTTTACATAAGTATAAACCAGCTTTAAAAGTTAAAATAAATCACCATTTTTATTATAACAATTTTTATAATTTATATTTTTCTTTATAATTATAGGATGGAAAGCAAGAAATGTTTGGGATTGGTAGACTATTACGACAGAGATATGGAAATTTTATTAATAACGGAACTTATGATCCGTATCAGGTTAATTTTTCGTTTATTTTATAGTTATAAAGTGATTAATATTCAATGATATTTGAGCAAAAAAATGCGTTCTAAATGTGGTCAGAAAAAGTTGTGGAATGCTTAGGACAAACGTTTAAGTCATCTTCTCTCCAATGCTCCAAGAAAGTGTGAATTCCATCCAGGTTTAAGGTGCTGTCAAAATCAGCAAGGCTGAACGCATTTGAACGCGTACCTACAACGATATGCATTTTGATTTTGTTTAGTTACATGTAGAATTTAAAAGTTTAATGGATTTATGATTTCTTATTCAATTTTTTTTTATTTAACGCAATATATTTTAATATCCTTATTTTACATTTTAACCTTGCATATGCTTTGTTTTTTTTTAAATATGTAAAACAAATTTAAAAATTTTTTTTCCCTTTTTTAACACCGTAAACAAATTTTTTTATATTAAACAAGTGTTTTTTTCCAGGCTTTGTCCTTAGTATAATAAAAATATTTTTATTTTTCTACGTTTTAAAACAACTAGGGTGTTTTTCGTCAGGAAATTTTAACGTAAGTGACCACTTACGTTAAAATTTCCTGACGAAGAAGAAAAATAAAAATATTTTTACTATACTAAATATAGAGCCTGGAAAAAAACCTGGAAATAACACTTGTCTTATTTAAAATGAATTCTCAAAAATCTGCAAAAATTTAAATTTAATTTTTTTTTAAACTTTACGATGCAGCAGAACTGGCATTATGTGATTTTTTTACAGTTTTTATATCATTCTAAAGTGTTTAAAATACAATTTACAACTTTTCCTTTTGATGATTGACAATTTTACATATTTAATTTAAATTTAAGCTAAATTTTAATATTTTTATTAGCATTATGTGATTTATATTATTGAGAACTTTAAAACGTGTTTTTTCTTTGAAAATGTATAGTTTTTATATTTAAGGTGTATTACACAAATGGTGGAGAACAAAATCGCACCTATTCTGACGCTTTACTAGTTGCTTTAGGTGAAGAATTATTACTGTATGTCATACGAAAACGTGAATAATGTTCTTTTAAATAATGTTCTTGTGTAATTAAAATAAATTTTAACTTACTTTAAACTTAAGTTTAGAAATTTTTTGACGTTACCTATATTTTATTAAAGTATAGGTGGGTGTCTTGGGTTGATAGGTAAGGTTGGAGGTATATAATAACGCAGATTTTGATATCAGGACTCAGGTGGGTTGGAATGGAAGAGTATTACAACGAAAATATTCAATCGTAGCAATTTCGTTTGTTATATTTTATTCAGTAAAAAAGAAAAGTTTCGTTGCGGAACACCACGAGAACAACCCGCGGTTTGTTCTTGCGGTGTTCCGCAGGGGCGGGCCCTGCATGTATAGAAATGTACACGTATAGGGAGTGCTGAGTTGATTTCTTTACGTTTAGGCTCCTTTGATAATTTGCCATAAATTTTAAAAAAATAATTGCACTCGAATTATGAATTTATTAAAATAAGTTTTTTTGTTTTTCATAACGATATTTTATAACCATAGTATTTTTGTATTAGAGACTTGTAGTTTTAATTTAAATTGCAATAAATTATTAATACAATCTTTGGTTTCACCGGCTTCTCAACTATTAGTTTTTTCAATTTATACAATTTTATTTTCAATTATAAACAAAGTGCACGATCATTTTTAAAATTTGTCACGTAGAATCAAACAAAAAAAACAGACAAATGATTATAATATTGGTAAAACTGTAACACCTTGAAAGACTGCTCTTTATTATTCTTGAGGCGGATTTTTAGTTAACAAATAACAGTTTTTTTATTATACAAATAAGAAATTTTCTTATAGGAATGTGGCCGCCGATACAGGAATACGAATTATGGGCAGGTGAAGATTTGCGGTGGCAGCCAGTTTCCATTCATCAGGAGTCGTATTTAGGAAGTGTAAGTTAAACTGTAAATAACACTGACAAAATAACTTCTCAACAATAAATGATTAAAACTTTCGATTCAACAATCAGCGTATTGTTTTATTAACCATGATATTTACTGGCAACAAAACTTGAACGTTCAGGCCTAACTCACATCGGAGTGACAAGACAAATGAGCACGTGTTCACACTGCAGCGACAAGTCGTACTACGGGTGTCATTAGTACTAAAGCTAAAGCTAAAGTGCTTTAGTACTAAAGGGTTTTTTGGGCTTAGTACTAAAGCTAAGGCGCGGCTAAACTGAAATTAGCTGGCAAAAGCTCGGCAAAAGGTATGGGCCCGGCAAAACGTTAGCTTTTGCCAGGAAAATAAAAAATCACTCAAAAAATAATTGACCAAAAAATGAACAAAAAACCAAAAAAAAGTGTTCACCAATCAAAAAAAATGACTATTTAATAAGATTTCTATCATAAAATGGAGAGGTATGGTGGGGTCCTTTAACATCAAAATTTTGGACCCCTCTCCTGAAAAACATCGTGTTCTCCTCAGAAAATTTTCAATTTTTTTAACCTGGCTCTCCTCCAAAATTTAAATCTGACATCTCTAAAGTATTTTGTTTTGAAAAACCCACAAGACACACCCTGACTCTCTTAGATTTCGAAATTTTCCATACATCCTTCCCAGAATTAAAGATGCAATTTACCCCGGGTAACCAACCACCTCAAACCATTCCCTTACTTATAGCTGCCAAAAAAACTATGCTTATCTGAAGTTAAATATACTATATTCTTACTTTAAAAGAAACATAAGTATTTTGAACAATAATGATAAAAGCGATTAAAACGAATTTTGGTTTCAAGGTGCTATGAATATGGGGTTTTATTTTTTGTGTTTCTTATTTTTGTTTAAGCATTGGAAAATAATAATTTTTTTGCTTTTTTGAAGTATTTTTTCGAGTTTCTAAGTGCTTAAAATTAAAATAATCTTATTTTTACTTTTTCATATGGCCATTTTGTAAAGTTAATTGTGCAGTAAGCGTTTTTTTAATAAAAAAATGTTGGTTAAATGTTTTGTTGCTTTAAATATTCATTTCAGAAAAACTATTCTTGATAGTTAACCATTTTTGATATAGATATTAACATTTAAATTTAAAACTGGAATACAGTTACAAGAGCAACTTTAAACCTGTAAAATTAACCCTAAAAATAATATTTTTAAAATATAAAACTAAAACCTGATGCAATAAATTTTACAAACATCTTTAGTGTTGAGTTTTTACTCTAAACTTAACAATGCAATGCTAAGAATTACCTTAAAAAAAGGATAATTTTTAAAATTTAGGAATATTTCCATATTTGTCAGTTTGGCAAAAGCTAAGGCTAAAGTGGTTTAGTACTAAGCCTTTTTTGGGCTTAGTACTAAAGCTAAGGCTAAACGATTTTTGAACCTTTAGTACTAAAGCTAATGCGCGGCTAAAGTAAAATTTCCCGGCAATGCACACCCGTAAGTCGTACTGTAACAGAGTAAACGCGCGCTTAACGCGTTGTCGTTTGTCTTTCCGGTGTGAACTAGCCCTACAAGGTAATATATAAATAACGTTGCATAACTTTTACAAAAAGACTAAAACTTAAAAAAAACCAAATAATTATTGTCTATTTATCTCCAAGCACGGCCAGTAAAGTCAAAATGTGAAGTACAACTTTTTTTAAATACGGAATGATAAAATATTTGAATTTCACACCACATTTTTTTTATTTTGAGTTAACCTTTACTTTTATTAAATATAAAATACGCAAATTTTAATTATGAATCAATCAATTGTTGGCAATATAAACAAAAATAAAACATTACACATGGTTAAAAAAACGAATTGGAAATAGAGAACAACACAAATTTCGAAAAAACTGTGGAGTCTTTCAACGACGCGATTAATTATAACCATGCAGTTTTTATTAATCAAATCTATGTTTAATAAAGCAAATATCAAACCTAAAAAAATTAAAAATAAAATTTGTCAAAAAAAAACTACTAAATCAATGATTAAACGTATTATTAGAAATAAAAAGGAAGAAAACACACATAGCCCATAGGCTACTCACATGTTTTTTCAAACATAGTAAATTTATCAAACAATATTTTGTTGATTTCATTTTTAAAAATATTTAAACTTGAAGTTTTAACTGCTACTTCTGGAAGAAAATTTCAGTATTGGGCGGTTCTTGAAGCAAAACTGTACAAACTAATATTATTATTCGCTTTTCGTAACATTAACTTAAAAATATGATCATTTTTACTTCTAAAATTAGCCCAGTTAAAAAAGTCATAAAAATTTAAGTCATATAGTTTTTACAGTGCTATACACCATAGTTAAGTCAAATTTAATGCGTCTAACTTCAAGTGGTTCTAAATCAAGCGTATTTAATCGGCTTATGTAACTATTTAGAGTCCACACCTAGCAAATACATTTCGCGTGAAATACCAATGTACTTGCGCAACTTTACCAATATCTTGACATAAATAATGTGACCAAACATTGGAGCAATAATCCAGTATAGGACGTGCAAAGGACTTGTAAGCGGTAACTAAAACAGATATGTTTTTGTATGAAAGCAGCGAAAAATTATGTTAATTAATAATAATGCTTTTTTTGCAATAGTACTGCAGTGTTCTGTTGATTTTAGGTCAGAAAAAATTTGAAAACCAAGATCCCTAGTTTCTTCAGAGCAATACGTAACTGAACGAGTAATA
>JASAMX010031475.1:0-13086 GCA_030248175.1 Microlaimidae sp. YZB2_3
CAATCCTTATTGTTGCCAAAAGGCTGTTATTGTGCGGTTACAAGTTTTTTGTTCGCTATTTTCAGTTTATTATTTTGATCGATAACAAGGACCTAATTAAAAAAAGTGGCTCCTAAGAAAGTTTGGGTAATTTTTTCTTCTTTCCAATGAGCCCATGTTTATTTTTGATCAATTAGTAACGAAAGAGGAATATCGATTTTAAGAATTAAGCGTTAGAATAATAGAAAAAGAAGAAGGAGATGAACATGAATTTCAAAATTTACCCGCGTTCTCTAATTATGGTTGGCGCGCGCCACCCATGATTTTATATATTCATGACTTCATGGTAGTTAAGTAGTTAACTGCTTAAGTAGTTATTACAACACTACATTACTGCACAATTTTAATTGGTCCCCTCATGTCTACATTCTAATTTTCAGCCTCAGCCAGATATAATTCAACCATAATTAAAATCGTTGAAGTTTTTAGATATATTTGCGAACTATAGGCACCTTGCACTGAAACGCAGTTTATACATGAAGTATGCAATATACATAAGTGTCACCATAATGGATAATTACCGTATCTCCTACTTATCTTTTGTAGTATGCAGATCAACGGACCGATACCGCGCGAAATTTCGATCGCTTGATCTGCATACTACGAAAGATAAGTAGGAGTACGGTAATTATCCATTATGGTGACGCTTATGTATATTGCATACTTTATGTATAAACTGAGTTTCAGTGCAAGGTGCCTATAGCCCATCAGTACTGTTATACAATAAAGTGGGTAAAAAATACAAAACCTTTTAAAATAAGTTTTCAAAATACGTCAGCAAAATTTGTTAACTTAACAATAAATTATTTTTTCTTGTAAGCAACTTCTTGAATTTGAACTATGTTATATTATCTGTCCAGCCGTTATGTAAATATTGCTAAACATAAAGAACTGGCAAAACCCGATAAAATATGGAAATTGTTATTTATTAAAGGAATGACTAAGTGTTTTTTACATTAAAAATTTCATATTTCATTTCTACTAAAGGCAAGTATATCTTTAGGTAAAGGATTAACTACTTAACTACCTATTTAACTACTTACTACTTCTATTTCTATTTAATGATCAGATAACAGAATTAATATCATACTAAGCATAGTTTATGCATAGTTTAATTCTTCTGTTTTCATCATTACTTAACTACCTAGTTCAAAAATTTCAAGCAGTTAACTATCTACTTACTATCTACTTGTAATTTTATTTAACTACTTAACTACCTACTTATAATTTTTAAAGTAGTTAACTACCTACTTTGATTTTTGGTTAACTATTACAACACTATCATGACAATACTATAGCTAAAGTCTTCCAGGCTGAAATTAAGGGCGTAACCGCTCTCCCCCAGGAAGAAATAAACAATAGGCACCTTGCACTGAAACGCAGTTTATACATGAAGTATGCAATATACATAAGTGTCACCTCATATTTATCTTTTCGTAGTATGCAGATCAACCGATAGAAAGCGGGCGAAATTTCGATCGGTTGATCTGCATACTACGAAAGATAAGTAGGAGATACGGTAATTATCCATTATGGGGACACTTATGTATACTGCATACTTCATGTATAAACTGCGTTTCAGTGCAAGGTGCCTATAAACCCGCGAGCGAAAAAAAAAATTTAAAAAAAGTTTTCAGCGGTTGTGTAACCAATTATTATTTAGTTGCGTCATGTGTTCATCTGTGCACGTGTTATTTTCTCAAAAAACGAGTGGTTACTTTACCACTCATCTATTTTCACCGTGATAGAATTTATCTTTATAATTTATAAAAATGGAAAAATATGTACAAAAATGTGCAACGGCAAACTCAAAAAAAAGACAAACAAGGTTGTTTAAAAGTCTTTTTAGTGTGTAGGTGAAATGTTAGATACAAAAAGCGCCTAAATAATTCGTTAATAATCGACAAACTAAACATTTTTTATATAAAAAAAGTAACACAGGAGTTTCCAGCTAGAGCACCAAGGGCTCTGAGCGGTGGGGCAGTAGCATATCTATCTATCTGTCCCGGTAAAGACGGAGTGCTTCAATTGGGAAAACAGGTTTTTACCTGACTCCATCGCAAATTTTGCTGTTTCCTACCTGCCCCTATTCTAAATTTACCTACCGCCACCATGCCTCGGACGCAGTTTTAGCTACTTACTACCTGCCTTTTAACCTGTATATGGTTTAACATTGAACGCAGGGCTACCTGCCTCCTAGCTGCCTCTGAGGCAGTTTTATCTGCCTCCAACCTGTTTCTTACCTGCCCTGCCTCCGAGGTAGTTTTATTTGCCTCCTACCTGCATCCTGCTTGTCTCCGAGGTAGTTTGACTTGCCTCCAGTCTTCTGGAGGCAGATTCAAAAGCCATCCTTATTGGGACAAGAGAAATTTTATTCTAAATTTGTAATAGATAAAAATTTTGCTTAATTTTTTACATGATTTTTTGCTGAGAATATTAAGATTTCTTGTAGAAAGAAGGTCGCTGGGCTAGAAAACAATTACTAATTGTACGTGATTGCTATCAACAATTCCATTATTTTGTCAATTTTGCTTTATTAAAGGAACGGGATAATTTGCATAAAAATTGTTGCTTAGGAATTACGTTAGCTTCCACATGGTGAGTGATCAGTATATGGTATATATCTTACCTATCGTAAAATACAGTGTAACCTCCCAATACCGAACGGCGAAGTTTAGCTTTTGTGAAGCTAAAATATTTTTTTGTATCGGCCATGGTTACATAAATAATCTAAGCTTTCAACACAATATAACCTATATTCTGAGTTATGAACTGTCGGAGTTGGCCAATTCATCGGGATCGCTTTCTTAGTAATAACCGCTTAAAATTCAAATTTTATCGCTAGTGCAGGAATTCTTTGTACAGGTTATATTTATAATAATAAGAAGGCAGATATCTTTTAAGATTTTTTGTTAGATTTTTCACAAAAAAGTCAATTGAATTTTAAAAATTGGCATGTTTTGTCCTAAATACGAATTTAATAAAAAATTTTTTAATGTTTATTATACAAAAGTTTTTGTTCGAAATTAATTTTTTTGCTTTCCAATATTTACTTGTTGCAAGTCAACTGGACTACTCAAGCATAATTTTCCCATCGCTGGATAAACACTTTTCGTCCAAAAAAAGTTATTAAAATTTCTTCAATTCCATGTGTCTATTTATGAAATAATCTTAAAATTTAGTTTTAAAAATATAGATATAAGCGCTTGTGCGTATTTTAAAATGTTCCGACTGCTCGTGTTTTTAGAAAAGTTAACGTCTTCATTCACTATTTAGTTATATTCTTTTTTTAAATATAATGGATACTGTTGTACAAATGACGTTTACTATACATCTCTACGTTTACAAACAAAAATTTAATTTTATAACTAAACAATAAGTTTTGCGTCTGCAACGAAAGCTTATTCTTCACATCCCGGTACGACAAACAAAACCCACTTTAACGCCGTCATTATTGCTCCCAATGCAAGTTGGCTTTCTCTGATTGGCTAAATATTTAGAAAATGCGGAAAACATTCAAATAATATTAATCAGCCGTTAATTATTTAGTTACACTACACAAACAGTAACGAGTAGTACGAGTCAGTAATGACTTAACTTGTGCGAGAATTGTCAAAAATAGTCACATTTTTCATAAACAGTGAAATTATGAAGGGTTTACTTTATATGTTTAAGTCCCTCTGAGCTTGTTTGCATAGCCAAAGAACTCAAGTCACTTTTAGCGTTCATTCCGTTTTCAATAAAGAACCTTTTCGTTTTCTCTATTGCTAACTCATATACAATTTATTTACTCCATAATTTTTACTGAATTTTTCCTTTTGATTTGTCAGTCTTATTAAATAAAGCTGAATATTAAAAAATAGAATTTTGACAAAATGGCTAGCAATTTTTTCAAACTAATATTAACAGTTGTCCTGCTATTAAAACTGGTCAACGCCATAAACGTCGTGGTGTTTGTGCCAGGAACTTCAGATAATGACCGCAAAGCGCTTAACCGTATTGCGCAGCATATGGCTTTTAGGAACCATGGAGCCTGTACATTTAAAGGTGACGTTAAACTACATATTTGATGTTAAGACTTTTTTAGTGGTTTTTTTTTATTTCAAACCCGAGTACTAAGGTTAAATTATCTTTGGATTTTCCCAAATTACTTCCACTCAAAAAAATATTACGACGGAGTACGCAAAAATGTTATTGGTAAAATATTGATATATTAATCAAATTAAATTTCGTTTTTGTTAGAAATCAGACAATTATATTGCCAATGCTTTTAACTTAAAAAAACAAAGTAATAAAATGTTTTGAATGTGCACTGGTTAATATATAAGTATACAAAATATGTATGCATTTGCGAAAACAACTCAAAGAATTGTTTTCCTTGCCAACAAGTTGGGACTTGTAGGCCAAAACTCATATGAATTAGTGTTGTTTTCTGGAGCGCCGAGCACCGGAACGGAGCACCGTTTTTCGGAGCTTCAAAAAACTCCCCTGAGTATTGTGTGATTTTGTACTAATAATTTCATGAACAAATAAAAATTATGCCATAGAGTATTTTTTCAAAATTTTTTTGCAAATTAATTTTTTAAAACTCATAAAAATAGGGCTAAAAATGCGGATATCATGGTTAAAAATATTGCAAAATAATATGTAAATTTACATAGTTAAAGGCGTAAATCCGGAGGTTTCTCCGCTTTAAATGGCTAAAGCTGCGGAGCTTGATATTGAAGGATAGGAACATCACTAATATAAACGTTTTATAAACCAAACCAAACGTTTATTTTTTTTTAGTTATGATAAATCTCATTAAAACCCGTCACAAAAACAGAAATTGTAGTTTACTGTAAACGAACCCTAAATTTAAGATGAGTTTTATCAACTTTATTAACTTTAGCTTAAGCTTTATTATTTGTACCTAACGAGTTTTTATCTTGTAAGAATAAAGGTAATATAATGTGTTATTTTGTCCCTTATATATATAATTGTATATACAGATTAGTGATGTTCCTACCTTCCAATATCATGCTCCGGAGCTCCGTCTATTTAAAACGGAGAGAGCTCTGGACCTCCGCCCCTTAAATGGGCGATTTGGGGCTTATATAAGCTTGAAATACACTTTAAACTACTCAATTTGTATTTGTAGGAGTATTTTTGTTGATTTAAATAAGTTTTGCAAAAAAAAGTAGTTTACAAAAAAAAATTGACAAAATAATTTATGCCATCACTTTTTAATTATTCATGAAATCAGTATCAACATGGAGCGGAGCTCCGGAGCTCCTAAAAAAAGAAGCTCCGCTCCGGAATTCGGGAGCTGCGGGGAACATCACTAATACAGATAAAAATCTTATTTAAAAATAATTGATTTGGTTAGAGACAGACAAGAGTAAAGAAATCAATAATCTTCACATCATAAAGTTTGGTTAAAACAAAAGGAAGAAATGTTATATTCACTTTTTTAACCTCACAGTAGTTTTAGCAATTAATATTTGATCAATTTTCGTATTTTTAAAGAAATTTTAAGATTTTTCTTTTTATTGCAGGAATAATAATACCAGAGAAACGTTACTTAGTCAAACAGAAACTGCACCAGGTGAGGGAACTGAGTCTTAAGCTAGGGATTCCGGAGTCTGTGTACGGTCCGGTCAAGGCTGCCGGAGATAGGGCGCCTTGGGTACCCGAATACGACACCACCCTCCACGAAATCCCGTTCTGGGATGCCCACGTTAACGCATGTCAACCCATTATCGACAGCGATTTGCTGGACAAACTTCGAGAAGACAAATACGATGTCGCATTAGTGTACAAGTAGGTTTGATTGCTTTGAATTTGTATTTTCCACTATGACATTAATTTTTTAATCTGACATCTAAATCTAAAAAAAATGTTAGTGGAAGCATGTTTTATTTATTTAGTTAACAGTATTTGAATAGTGTAAGAGTTTTGAAGGGATAAATTACAATAGGCAATCTAAAACGTTGTTTTGTTTTATTTTTAGTGCATTTCAATTCAAAATAAGGATGGAAATTTTGTTTACATGTTAATGGCGGGTGTCGGTCAAATTATATTTTTTCATTAAAAATAGTACTTGTTTGTCTTACTGGAGTTCACTTTTACTAAATGAAACTGAACTATATTTAATTTTGTATCTGTCACACGCTTGTTATAGACACCTTGCACTGAAACTCGGTTTATACATAAAGTATGCAATATACATAAGCGTCACCATAATGAATAATTACCGTATCTCCTACTTATCTTTCGTAGTATGCAGATCAACCGATCGAAATTTTGCACCCTTTCGGTCCGTTGATCTGCATACTACGAAAGATAAGTAGGTGATACGGTAATTATCCATTATGGTGACAGTGTGACACTTATGTATATTGCATACTTCATGTATAAACCGAGTTCCCGTGCAAGGTGCCTATATCGGTACGGAGTAAAATCTTTATTTTACCGTGGTAGGCTGTGTAAATTTAACTTCTGGAGTAGATAATTTTTATCTCACCGTGGTAGTTTTTGTAAAATAGATTAAACAAACGGTGTAAATTGACCATAGAATTTTCAATTTTTAACAAAAAATTGATAATCTAGAGGAAATCCATGCTATTTGGGAATGGTTTACGCTCTGAACATTCCGTTCATTTATTACGATCTGGATGGACTGACGGATGAAACGGTGTACGCTTCTGGAACGCCTCCGCTCTTGGGAGACTTTCCGTCCAGCCAATCACCGTACGGCCCCACAATGAACTTCATAGAAAAACTATGGAATCACTGGTTTCAGTTTTCAGAAATGGCTGCCTTTAGCGGTAATTTTTATACTTTATATAGCAAACGTGACGTCAGTTTATAAACGCGCAGGTACAAAATACTAGTCGGGTAGGGTTTACCTGCGGTCACAAAGCGGGGAGTTTGGCTCTGGTCACTTTTTTTAATTTAGAAATAAATTCTGGTTTGTACAAAAATGATGCCTATTGGAAAAAAGTTTAAACGAGAATACGAAAAAAACGAACATTTCAACGGAATGTTCAAGTTTATAATTCAAATGATTAACTATTATTAAAATTGATGGATTTTTTCGCGCGACATGTTTAATTATTTGTTTTTCGGAACAAACATGTGTATTATTTTGATACGTAGTAAAGATTTTTTTCCGGAAATATTTTTCTACATAACACTAATATTTATCTGACTTCATCATTTTTTTATTTTTGGTATTATTTTTGTTTGCTAAGCGGGAACTAAAAAAGTTGCAAGAATTAGAGATATAATGTATTTATTATTCAGGTATATTAAATCCGTCAGTTCATTGGAAGTAATGATATATCGTACTAAATATTTCAAAGTTTACTTAATATTTTACTAATTATTTATAATAGAATCATCATTTAAATTGCACGGAATGGAATTATTTTTTAACAAAATTAAATTTTCAACTTAATTACAGCCAGCATAACTACAAATTCAACAAAAATGCTAAATAATTACAGTATATCTGAATTGACCCTAAAAGCTAAAATCGGTGTTAATTTTACCAACCTAAAAATGTACATAATATTTTTAAATAAAAGAATGTGACATTTTATAATATAATTAAACCTTAATTTATTTTCTTTAGGAATAGACTGGTTGGCAGGTATGTTTAGCCAGCGTTATCGACAACAAGATCGACTGATTTCTAAACAATTTCAAGAAGATTATGAATTACGAAAAATGTTTCCAGATTTTCCAGGTAAAAGTATTAAATCTCATTTTGACATTTAAATTTCTAAGAAACACAGCGCCTATTACGTGATAAATATATTTTGTCATTGTCATCTACATGTGCCGTGCGAGAATTGGGGACAATTCGGTCCCTAAAATTCGCTCCCGGGACCATTCGCTCCCGAGAGAATTCACTTCCTGGAAAATTTGCTCCATGGTCTTCCTGCCCAATTCGCTACCGGAATTCTTTATAAACGCAATTTTTACAAAACAGTTCCTTGCGGAAAATTCGCTCCCTGGACAATTAGCTCCCCGGACAATTCGCTCCCTGGACAATTCGCTCTCTTAGATAGTTCGCTTCCTACACAACTCATTTTCTCGTGTTTGTATTTTTTTGTTCTCCATTCCTAAAGGTAAACTCAACGTGGCTGCAACAGTTGTTCGTTGGACTGAAAAATACCCCCCATTAAGTAACCACTCAAATCACGAGAATCTGAGGTCATTCGTATCAGCCAATCAGACTTCAGAAAATAAAAGATTTAAAATAGAAATCAATTTCAGATGGTAGTTTAGGAATGATTCTTATTTTGCGACATAAAAAAAGAAAATAGTTGTTTAATGAACACGTGAACACACTGTTTCAGCTACGTTTGGTTTGCCTTTAGTTCACAAGGTTTTTTATAAGCGTAATTTTTATAAAGCTATTTTTCTTGAGGACAGTTTGCTTTCTTGTAATGAATTTTTGGTTTAAAGTTTGGTTTAAATTCTAAATTTTGGTTTAATTTTTCATTTTCAATTCCGAAAAATATTAAATAAATGCTGCCATTTCAAACAAAATATTGTTTACTAGCGGTTTTACATTTTGTTGTGTTTTGTTGCTGTAATTCTGGTATTAGCATTTAGAAACCAAAATTTATTTTAAAAAAAAGCAAAATACATATAAAAATAACATTTCGCTTTTTTATAAATAACCTTCGTATGAATTTTAAATTTCTAGTTGTTAGGAAATTTGTAAAAAAACATCATAAATTATAGGCGCCTTGCACTGGAACCTCGTTTATACATGAAGTATGCAATACATAGTGAGTCACCATAATGGATAATTACCGTATCTCCTACTTATCTTTCGTAGTATGCAGATCAACTGATCGAAATTTCGCGCTATCGAGGGTTGATCTGCATACTACAAAAGATAAGTGGGAGATACGGTAATTTCCATTATGGTGACTCGCTATGTTTATTACATACTTCATGTATAAACCGAGTTCCAGTGCAAGGTGCCTATAAGAAAATAGTCGTATAAAACCAACTTAAAATTCAGATATAAAATTTCACAACCTAAAAATAATATTGTTGTACGGGTTATTATTATTAGAAAAACGTACCTATGTTAAATTAGATAATTGTGGAAAAATAAAATTGTTTAATTTTACAAAATTAAACAACCATATACCAAAATTAATGTTTAGCAACTATATTTGGATGTTTTTAAACTTTGTTTTTATTTGATATCGACTGATGTGTCTCTTTCCCGTCACGCTAAAAAATTATTGTTACATTAATTTAAAACAAAAAAATTATTTTTCTTTGTTCAAAAGTTTATTAATAGTGGCGCCAGAAAGAAATACATTTTGCATAATATCTTCGGAAAAAATAACTTCAGAAACACTTTTAAATTCATTACAAAATAAAACTTTACTTTGTTTTCCCTAAGGTAAACCCAAAATTAAATTAAAAAAACATTAAAAACCATGAAAAAAGGCAAACTTTTTTTTTAAAATGGCGAATCATTTTCAAAGAAAATATTTTTCCGAAGATTTTTTTTTGTAGAAGGTTTTGCTTCCAGACACCATAAAAATATCCGTCCATAGGAACTGTGTTATATTTGTTTAAAGGTGGATAATACGATCATCCGGGACAAAGGTGTGACACTCGTGTTTATCAAACGCTGCCATGCGAAAGACAACCAGCGGACGGACGGGTGTCATCATGACGGATGGGTGTCATCGTGACATACGGGTGTCATCATAACGGACGGGTGTCATCGTGACGGACGGGTGTCATCATGACGGATGGGTGTCATCGTGAGGGACGGGTGTCATCGTGACGGACGGGTGTCACGATAAATGATTTAAAAACCATGTTTCTAAAGTATTTTGTTTTGCTAGCTGATTTTCAAAAACTTTTACAACTTCATACCGTAACTTTTTTTAAAACTCGAATAAACGACAAAAAATAAAACAGATGCTGCATTAAAACCAGAATAAAAAACGCAAATATATTATTATGCAGTATAAAATCGCATTCATACAATTTTAACCAATTTAAATAAGGGCAAATTTAACCTTTTTTAATATAAAAAAACCGCGAAAACAAACTAAGACGAAACATTTGTATTATTTTGTCATAAAATAAATTAAAAAATATGCCCACGATTTCTTAAAAGGACTATTTTTTTTAAAAAACAATCAGGAACAAAAAATTTTTCAGTTGTTTAAAAATGATAAGTGAAAAAAGCAACAGAATATGACAGGCAAATGTGCACAATTGTAGTTTCTTTAAAATAAATATTCGTTAGTTTCATTCGGGTTTTTTTCATGTAAACTGATAAAGAAATGAAATTAAACAATATTTAAGTTACAAATATACCTAAACGAGAAAAAAACTACAGAGTGATTCGAACTTAGAACCCTCAAATGCATATTCAAAGACCATCCACTGCGCTCCCGTAATATGAGAGATTTCTCATAAAAACGTAATATAAACTGCTGTTTGCAACCATCGATGTTTTCAGGCAATATTTTTAGTTTTCTTTGGTGTTTTGGGGAATTTTTCAAAATAATGTAAACTGAACTTTATTTTGCATTAAAATGCCGACAAATCTGCGGTAGTTTTCATAAAAATTTTATTGTTTATTTTAAAAAACAAAAAAATACTAAATATGCATTTGTTGCGTTCTTTAAAATCCTTTAATTAGTAAAATATAAAATATATTCAAGGTTTTTAGCAAATTATTCCATAATCTTTTGTCATTTTGTTTTGGTTTTGGGGATTTTTTTTATTTGCCACTTTATTATTTATTTTTTTTTGAAGGAAAGAAGGAAGGACCCGACTTTATCTTTATGCCGTTAAATACATCCAGTAAACATTTATCCCCTTTCCTCGGTACTCAAAATAACACCTGAATAAGTGTAGAAAAACCCCATTTAAACCTTAGAAGATGTTTAAAAAAAATGCAAATTACTATGTCAAACTACATTTCTTTAAAACTAAGTGATTTATGCTCTCACTGTAAGCATATTATTCTTTTTATTAATGCATTACATATAATATTATTTTCTTGAGAATGCTGAGCTAAGTGTTTGAAAGCCAGCCAAAAAGATTAAATTAATATCTTTAGAAACATGGTTTTCAAACCATTTATCGTGACGACACCCGTCCGTCACAATGACACCCATCTGTCACGATGACACCCGTCCGTCACGATGACACTCGTCCGTCACGATGACACCCGTCCGTCACGGTGACACACGTTCGTCCGTTGTTTGTCTTTCGCATGGCCGCGTTTGTTAAACAGGAGTGTCACACCTTTGTCCTGGATGATCAGATTATCCACCTTTGATTTGTTATATTGAGTACCGCTTTGTAAAAAAACAAGCTTATTTGCACCAAATTGTTAATGTAAACTTTTTTAACAATTCCTTGACCATTGCGTAAACTTGTTAGGGTAACTGACTTAATTTCGGCCACCTTTTTTTATTTTTTTGAATAATTTTTTTCTGGCTTTTTCAATCAAGCCAAAATTTGGCCTAAAAATCAAACAATAGCTATATTTGTTATTCCAGTGCAAAATTTGAATATTTCTGTCACACTTAAAAATCAGTAAAGGTTTAAACTTTTTTTTTAAAGTGGCCGAAGTTAAGGCGCGTGCCATTTATTTCGGCCACCTACAAAAAACTGGCCATAACTATTGCTTAAGCGAACAATAAAAATTTCTAAAGGTTGCAAATTTACCCTTAGGTATTGTTCTTGGTACATATAACTTAATTTTTCCCGTTTGCCAACTTTAATAGTTATTAGCAAGACTTTAAATAATTATTTCAAAACCTTAAAAAACAAGTTTTAATAATTTGTATTTTTTGTTCAGTTTTTTATTTTTGGCTTAAAAAACGTCAAAACAAAGTCAAACGAGCAAAAAAATTCTTTATAAATACGGTAGTACAATGATATTTAAAAAACGGCAGGTTCTTTCACCTAAATTTTCAGGTGGCCGAAATTAACGGAATCTTAAAATGCGCAGTTAGTTAAACGCATTGCGAAATGATTTTGAAGAAAATATCAAAACATGAAAATTCATAACTTTGAGCCTTAAATAGAAGATATTTTAAGGTTATATATTGCTTCGTTCTAAAATTGATGCAGTTTAAACACAAAGCAAAAATTAGGAAAATCACAAAAAATTCACTTTTTGTATAAAAATGTTGATAATGTAGAATAACAAAAATACAAAACTTTTGCAAAAACACTTTATTCAACATTAATCCAGTTACTTTTGTGCTAGTTCTTTTGTGTTTTAAAAATAAGCCAATTTTCTAACACCCTAAATTGGTGGCCGAAATTAAGGCGTTGCAGAAATTAAGTCAATTACCCTAATACTTAAATATACAATTAATTTTTCTAACTGTTGCCAAAGTGGTAAGGAATTTTTTATTAAAAATTGTGCTCGCGAGATATCATGGAAGTGAATTGTTTTGTAGGAAATGTAATAATAAAGTATGTGTAATAAAAAATTGCGTTTGTGAAAAATGGCGGGAGCGAATTGCCCAGGGAGCGAATTGTCCCGAGCGAATTGTCCCGGGAGCGAATTGTCCGGTAGCAGTATAGCTCGTGTAAAGTACAGGGGAGCATTATTTTTTACCATTTGCTCCCGAACTTTGCGGCAGATGCGACGAGCCAGTACACTGGTTCCCACGACTCTGGAGAAGCGCCGTGCCATAGGAGCAACAAAAACAATATACAAAAGCATAGAAGTTTTCTATACGTTGTACTAAGAGGGCTGCTTATGGAATGAAAAGGAAATGCTATGGAGATGTCCCGCAACTAAAACGGTGTTTTAAAAGAATTAAAATATTAAACAAGAAAAAACAATATTAATCATTATTACATTAAACATTTTGTTGATAAACTTCTCCAGGAGCCCCTTCTCTGTCCCCTCCCCCCACGGTCCCTATACAAAATTACAACTACGGCGAAAAACTTTTTTGATTCACCTCTACTGATAATTTGAGAATATTTGACGTGCCTGCGACAATACACGCAAAACTGAACCAAGTAGATACAGCA
>JASAMX010031476.1:0-36789 GCA_030248175.1 Microlaimidae sp. YZB2_3
TCCTGCTAAGATGTCTGAATACGTTGCTCCTTTTTGACTAGAGCAAATCACTCTCTCTTTTTCTCAAACTGCCGAAAAGTTGCTTTGTTTCACCACCACTCCTTCTCCCTTTTCGAAAAAGATACGTTTTCATATCTCCTTAAAATGTTTTTCTTCATTCTGAGACACAATAAAGTTTGAACTCTTCTACCGGTTAGAGAATCAACAAAAAAAGACCGCACGGCCGGCAGGATCGGCCGTCCACAATATAAAAATGCAATCGTTTTTTTAGATTTGTAGCATGTGTGTTACGCTTAACATCGTGTGCACGGCAAAATAGTGGTCACCAAGTGCCATCTTCATATTCAAGCTGTCAACTTTCAAGGTAATAATTACCTTCAGAAACTTAACGGGGCACATTCAGCCCTGGCCTACATTGGGCCCTTGGCTCACATTCGGCCTCTCGGCTCACATTCAGCCTTTACACTTAGGGTACCCTATTTTCTGCCCTCTTGGCTTAATAACCGCCACACTCCCACACATTCGGAGTCTACTAGGTTTAACAAACCCAGTACACACATCCGTAACACACATATCCATTCATATTTACGCTACCTCCACTTTTTAACGAGCCACATCCAATTTACTCAATGCTCGTTTTATTTTTATTTTTACAAAAAGTTGAGTGTTTTTTGTTTTCCTCCCACTACACACACATACATTTCTTCGGATCTTTTTTGTCTGTTTCCTTTACGCTCAAAAGCTGGTAACAGGTTTTCCTCCTTAATCCTTCAATTGTCATTAAGGTCACATTACCCAGGACCTCAGCCTTTCATTCCATTTTTTCAACCCTAAAAGTGTAACTTTAAATATAACTGTGCTATATTGGCATATGCTATATAGCACATTGGCAGCGTAAAATACTAAAAAGTCCCCGTTTCTTGTTTTTCAACTGGTGTTAGTAATTATTAATTACCTTTTTTATTGGAAGTCAAAAAATACCTTCCAATTTTCAACGCTTTGCATACAAGTCCTGTTAGACATTTATACCATATATTACATTTTCCGTGTAGTACAGTTCTACTCAAGCTGTCACGTACCACACATTTCATTTTTTTCACGGAATGTTAATATCTGGCCTGATGAGGTCATGGTATCGAAATCACGTGTCGTCTTTAAACTCCTATGAGTTGGTATTAGCATTCCGACTTTACTTGTCTATTTTGGGCTGATTCCTATGAATCACGCTCAAATTTAGGCTTTAAAGCTCTTTACATTTAATATAAATAACACTATTTGGTACACCACGCATCCGTTCTGTTCACGCAAAATATAATGCATTTTGCCACAGTTAAAAAATTTTGTGTTTTTAAAACTCCACCAATTTCATATTGTGCATAAAAAATACTTTCTGTATTACTATAGCATTTGCCAAAATATCGTATGTATTTTTTAAAATACACAAACGCGTCGTTTCACCATGAGGAAAACAGAAACCCTCGGTTTTCTTTGTGCATTAGTTAGCACACTAACCGAAAGTACCAGCGGTTGTTAACGGTAAGGTCCTGCTATAATCAGGCTGAGCATTCATCTTCTTCTCTTCTTTTTCAAAAAAAATAAAAACTTAATGCTTACACCACAATATGCCTGAAAACCTATTAACCGCTCAAAACAATCTAACTTCGCATGGTGCTTATTTGTGAAACAAACCACACCTTTTTTTCCGTGGTACATTTCACGTCTACATATATCAAAAAGTGATTTGCTGCCAAAGAGCTGTGCTAGCTTCGGGGCCTTATTCCACTAGCGTGGAAACCTAAAGAGCGCGAAGCGCTCTTTCCCTTATATTAAATGGGTTAAGTTACTGCGCGGTTAACCGTTGTTGATGGCGTCATCAAAATCAACAAAACCTTTAATAGTTTTTTAGCCAATTAAAAATCTAAACATTTTACATAACTAAAATATTACCCATATTTTTCTGATATTATAAACCTAAAAACTTCTGCTAAACATAGATGAATTTTATAAGAATAATCTTTTTTTTGTTTTTTTTTTGGTCCCCCGAAAATTTTTCCCAGTCTTCAATATTTGTAGATGATTTTTTTCACGTAGATGCTAAATTGCCGCCTCACCTGAATTTTATTCTTGTATATGCTCTATTGCCCATAGTTAAACCTCTGTAAATGTGAAAAACGACTAGTTTTTTTCTAAGTTACGTATTAGGTACTGGGGTATTTGCGTGGCATTTTTTTCCTTACTGAATTACATATTAAGTAACTTTATTCAGTAATACACATTCTATTGTGGTTATTTTTTTGGTTTAAATTATAATTTCTTATCTTTTGTAAAAATTACTAATTTTCAACGGGAAAAGCGAAAAAATATCCTTACCATCAATTATCAGCCATATGGCAACAATAAAAATATTAAAAAAATAAAATTAAATAAATCTTGGGTGACGTGTGAGCGCTGCGGGATACAATGTTTCAATAGAAGGAAATTTATCAAAATCGAAACAGAAAAAAAGTCTTTTTTATATGGAATACTATGAAGCTACAATCACTCCAAAAATTAAATGCGAGAAAAGACTGGTCTGGTAATCTCGTAAAACTGTATGGAACCTGGAAAACCATTTACAATGGTTTAGTTTTGTTATTTAAAAATAAACCATCAATCCAGAAAAATCACAGCACAAAACAAAAGTCCGAATAAAGCTAATTTCCAAAAAAAGTGGTTAAATCAGGTCTAACTAAAAAAATTTAAACAGAAGAAAAGCACACTATTTTTTATGATTCTTTCAGGTTCCATACAATTTTATGGAGTTACCCAGACTCAATTTTTGTATAGTATACTGTTTAAAATTACATTGAAGTTTTGTATATGAAAATAAATGTATTCATATCATGAGGAGACCATGACGTTTCTTTTAAATTGAGTAAATTTTTTAATGTTTTATATCTTTAATAAATGACATTGAATTCAAAGCATTAAAAGGCGGAAATTCTAGCAAAAGACGAAACAAAGTTTCGAAAAAAAGCCTTATATTAAATGGAATAGTATAAAGCTACATAAGTCTAAAAACTAAATGCCAGAAAAGACTGAAACAAGTCTCTTTAAAACCTGTAAATTAATAACAGATTTTGTGAAATTTGTAGAAAAACAAAATCGAATAAAAACAATACGTGTAAAAGCTTTAGTTTACGTTTTTTAACCATTCATAAGACTTACTTCAAATAAATTTCTCTCAAAGTTGATTAATATTTACATGAGTTAACCAGCTGTAAATACCACAGTATTAGTTAAGTCACACGTCGTCAAAACGATACAAAAAAAGTATAACGCAAGCGTCACAGTAACCATGAAAAATTTCTGTCAAAATTAGTTATCGCATTGCGCATTAAATTTGGTAATTTAACATAATTTTTGTATAAAGCAAAACATACCGCCATATTAATGGCTTTTTAAAATCAAATATCAAGTTCTAAGTCCAAAAAACATTGAAAAATTCAGATTTAATATAAGGCGACTTTTTCTTTAATGTTTCTATTTATTACATAAAACAAATTAGCTGTCAATGTATTTGTTAAATTTTTTTCGAAACTTTGTTTCATCTTTTGCTAGAATACTATAAATATTTATTGATTATGTTCGGTGTAATGGAAAAATATTTTTTTAAAGTTGTGTGTTGTGTGTTTAAAATTTAAAGTAAAGTGTTCAATTGCACTCTTTGAGGTACTGGTTACCGTTAAAACCAGTAATTTTTTTACTGGTTAGCGGCGAAACCACTATTTTCTTGCTGGTGTAGCGTGGGGCCCCGCCAATTGTCCTGACCCGCGCGGTTATTACGGTCGGCTACCGACGGGCGGCTTATCTGGGTGTTCCCTTTCGTAATTATTTAAAATTGTGTAATTTAGTAACGGTAAAATGTTTATGTAAATGTAAATTGATGTATTTGTTTCGTAAATATGTCAAAATGTTTAATTTAGTGATTGTAACGTGTTCACATAAATGTAAATTGTTGAAATTGTGGATTTTATGCATAAAAATGTGTGTTTCTAAAAGTAACAACGGTCCAAATTCTAATACAATATAGTCATTCCATACTCCCAGTGACGCATGCATAATGGTGCAGAGTTAGCGTTGAGTAGTGCTGTGTGGTGGCGTTGCGTGTTGCAAATCGCGGTTTACTGCGTGGGTACCGTTAATTGGTTAGGATCTGCAACGGCGAGTATGGCGACAGCATTGGGTACGGTTGGGCTGAGCACTGATGTAGAAAGGGGATTGTCCCATGTGTGGGACCCCAGGCTTTCTAACACTGAGACGCAAGGGTCCCCTGGGACAGCCTCCTCGGCAGCTAATGTGCAAAACCCTGGCTATAATCGCCCAGGACAACCGACATTATTAAATTGTGTACCATGTTTTAGCTCTATACAAATTCTGATAAGCGAATTTATTATGTATGAACTACCGCCGGAAGATCCAGGACCGAGGCAGAATCGATTCCAACAAACTAGCAGTCTACATGTCGGTCTTGAGCAAGGGGGGAGTTCTGTGAGCAATGAGGGGGAACCCCCGCCTACTGAGGCTGCCCTGCTACCCCACGTGTCGCACTCCTATACTTTTGGTGATTTGAGTATGTATGCCAGTGTAGAGGTGCTCGACCCAACCGATGCCCCAATTGCTGCGCAGGTCCAGGACCGTATTTTTGCTGGGCAGTACAATTATGCCGATTGTTTTCCAGTTATATATCCTCTGGTTAGCGTTGCAGAGGGGTTACCATTGTACAATTCAGTGTCTGTTTCCCCCTCTGTTAGTGCTGAGTTGTTAGGAGCTGCTGGTGCCAGGACCCCAGAGGGGCTAGAATGGGAGACAAGGGCGATGCGGTGGTTATTGAGGACCACCCCATGGAAGAGGAAAACCATGACCAAGAGCGGAGGCTCTGGGGTGTACCTCGTACCTCCGGAGTGCCCGGATGTACCTCCGGGCGCCCCTGGTAGTCCTGGTGTTCCCACGGACAATGAACTGGATCCATACGCCTATGATCGTATTACGTCAGCCAATCGCGAAAGGGCTGATAGGTATTATGACCCACAGAAAAGGCGTTGGATTTAGAGGTTAGGCGTCCGACTTCAGTCCAAAGCGTACTGTAAACCAGGGAAAGAAGTACCTGGAACACGACGGGTTAAGCGGTACATTACCCCATATGAAATGCCGCCACTGGGCGAGGATTCCTTTTCCAATGAAGATAGAGTAAATAGCTCGGGGAGCTCTATTGAGCGGTTCGACTGTAAGTGTAATGCTTCCCACTTTTTGAGAGAAAGTAGGCCCAGTGGGGGTGTTCATGAGCCACAATTGGAACGGGAAGCTAATAAATGGTACTGAAAATATTGTAAAAGAGTGCCACAAGCTTCAGAGGTATGACGCACAGGGTTTTCTGGTAACGCCAGGAAAGGGGCATAGACCTCCTGTAGTAGCTCCTGAGGTTCCGCGCTACAGTTCGGTTCCTCCACTGGGACCGGGCTGCCCAAAACAGTGGAAACGTCGGGACATGGACCCTGACTACCAATCACCCAGACGAGGGCGACAGTATTGCCCCACGCGCTGGGAGGAACATGAACAGCGGGTGATTGACTATTATTTTGAGCTAGCCACCGGGCATAGTGTCGCGCAGAGGCCACAGAGTCCGTCACCCCCATCATTAGCAAACTTTCCGGACATGCGCCTAACGTGGCAGGTCGACCGTTGAGGGACACTAAAGCAAGGATGGCTGCTACTAAGAGACGGCGTGAAAGGCAGCGGCTTCGGTCGCATGGGTACACTGAACGCGAAATTGAGCAGCGGGTCCCTCGTTTACTCGCCGAATCTGAACCTAATCTGTTTTGTTTAAATTGACCTCATTTTGTGCGAGTCACTGGTGAGCGTGTTCCCCATGGAATTTTCTACCATTCCAACACTAGACTGACTGCCAGCAGGTGAATTACCGGTATAGAACTCGGCTCTTCCGTCTACAGATGCCAACAAAATATTTGTAGAGATGGGTATCGTTGTAAAGTAAAGTTGTTGTCAGCTGTAACGGACAACCAGTTATTATAGAGATCTCCACTCATTGGGTGTCTGTTGATTTTAGGGGTGTTTGTACCGCCGTGTGAAATGGGAAGTTTACTCCCCCACATCTGTCTGTGCCACAGAGAGCTGTCGTAGCGTCTGACCAAGAGTGGTGACAATGGGCTATTGACAGGAATCTCGACGGGAGTTATGCTTTCCAGGGGATCACCATTGACAAGGAAGTTGCTTGTGCGAACAGCGTAACTGACCCGCCCGGGGCTAGGTACCCATATTCAACCACCGCCTCCAGAGGAGTCGGCGGTGGAAATACACCAGGAGGAGGCGCCGCCAGTTGAGCGGCCTCCTATGACGCCCTCTTGGTTAGAACAGGTCTGTGAAAGGGTAGAGCGGTTTAAAAGAGCTGCAGGTCAAGATCCTTGGCCAGTACAGCAACTGCTGCAGAAAGGAGGGCAAGACAAGGTAAGAGGGATGCTGTTCCACTTCCGGGGGAGCCTATGGAACTTGAGCTGGTCGCAGAGGCTGTACCTCAAGTAGAACCCCAGCCATCGGCTTCGGCGTCAGCCGCAGTTGGAGACAGGGAGGAAGTACCCACCCAGGGAGGAAGTACACGCCCTGGCTGCGGTGCAACCTTCTGCCACAAAAGGACCTGTGGCCAACTCTGATGTGCATGCATCTGCCAATGCAGCTTCGCCTGCAAGGATGCCCTCTCTGGCTGAAGTGGTGTACCATTTAAGAAAGAGAAGGAAGTTCGCCTTTTAGTTAAAAAAGCGATCGAAGCTAAAAACCCTTCAGTGCCACTTCTAGCTCTGGAACCTACAGCCGGAACGGACCTTAATCCAAATCGTTGGATTACGGCTGAAGAGTTCAGGGACGCGTTCCCCCAATTACGTGCGGAAGCGCTAGGTAGAGCCCCCACGCCAGAACAGATGGACCTTAATCCAAATCGTTGGATTACGGCTGAAGAGTTCAGGGACGCGTTCCCCCAATTACGTGCGGAAGCGCTAGGTAGAGCCCCCACGCCAGAACAGAGGAGACCACAGAGGGAACTGCGTCCACTGGAACCTCCGTTTGCCGCGACCTCAAGTCGGAGGATGTTGCCAACAGCGAGAAGGGCCGCTTGGCCACAGAATGTAGGTAGGGAACCAACATATTAGCCTCCTGGCGGCACAGGAACTGCGGGGACAAGAGAACCTAGGCTCCCTGCTCAAGAGTACGGAAGTGTCAGGGACTGAATGGAACCCAAGGAAGGAAAAATTAAGGAGTATAATCTCCACTCTCAGTCTAGTTTGACCTACGACGCGTTAGCAGCGGTGACCAGGCCCTGGGCTAAGCAAGCAGGACTGAAATGAGGTCCTCCTCGATCCAGGCCAGAGGTAGACATACAGGCTCAGCGGGAGCTTCAGGAGTTGTTAATTACTTGGCAGATGAGACGGGTAAACCGAGTAGAATGGGATCAACTGGTCCCTATGGAAGTCGGCTATGACGATGCCGTGCTGATGGTGTCCAGGATGTTACAAGTCCCTAAGTCGACCGTCAACGACACAGGCCCAAAGTAGGTTGGACACTGGGTTTTTTTTGTTTTCAGGCGAGTAGGCCTGTGGCACCTGAGGGTAGCTGGAGGCAACAGGTACCCCCGTTTGGTCAAGCTCTTTTGTCAAGTCAAGTCAAGCTGATTATTGGAGAGGTTGACTGTCCTTTCCAGGTGTGCCTCCCGTAAACCTTTTACCTTTAGAGAACCCCAATGGCGACCCAAACCTTCTATAGAAGTTCCACATCAGTTGGGTCAACTGCCCACGGACCTGGCAGAGGATTTGCCCTCCACAAGTTGAGGTGTCTACCATTAGGAGGACATATATCGAATGCATCCTCCTCCCTCTCCAACTGACGCCTTGACACAAATGACGTGGGCTGATGTCTGTGAGCCCTCATCGGGTGAGGATTGAGGTGACCCGAGAGAGAAGGGGCCGCCACATAAGTCAACAAATGTGCATCGGAGGCCGTGGCCTCCAAGGTTTCAACAATTGGAACGATTGGAACGTGCTGAGGAGTGTTCACCAACTCCACCACGTCCCCCAGCAAAACGACAGGAACATGTACCAGAGCATAGAGAACAGAGGGAACCATATGAGCCTCACCGGTTGTTTTCTCCTGGAGGCAAGCGGGAACGCACTTAAGATAGGACACCCAGCTCCCAAGTACTGCTGCAGCGGCAGGCTGGAACTAAGTTGCGGCCGCAAGCACCGACTCGCAGGCTCACAGGTGTCAATCTCGTTCCGCTACCAACTGCTGTAACTGGCCCTCCTTCGGGTGGTCCGTCATCGCTTTCTAAATCGGTGTCTCCAAAATCAATGCGATGTATGTTTCTGAAAAAGGGAGGTCCCACACAAAAAGGGGTTTCATCTGTAAAAAAGGCGCCAAAACCAAAAAAAGTAAAAACGCCAAAAACGAAAAATAAGACGCCTAGATCGCAGGATAAATCGCTGAGACCAGAGAGGCAACCCGCGCCCTCGGTCATGATAGCTACCAAGTGTAAACGTACTCACGAAGAGTTAGCGTGGAAGAAACATGTTTGACCTGAGGCTGTGGCCATGTGTAGGCCCGCCTCACAACCCATAGGTAATTACCCTGACCATGACAAATTGTTTTTGTGTGGACTACCTGACCATGTCACTGACCTGACAAATTGTTTTTGTGTGGATTACCGCAGACTAAATAAGCTAACTAAGAAGGACTTGTATCCCCTCCCCCGAATTGATGAGGTGTTAGAAAGGCTGAGAGAAGCTCGCTATTTTACCACTCTCCACCTGTTGTCAGGATACTAGCAGGTAGAAATGGAGGAGAGGGATAAGGAAAAGACTGCATTCATGAGTTCCACAGGAGGCTTATATGAGTTCAATGTGTTACCATTTGGACTGTGTAACGCTCCCTCGACCTTCCAGCGACTAATGAAGTTGGTGCTGGCTGGGTTGAGTTGGGACTCTTGTCTCGTTTATATCGATGATATAATCGTCTTTTCTAAAACGTTCGATGACCACCTCCGAGACTTAGACCAAGTGTTTAACCGACTGCGAGTCGCAAGGTTGAAGCTGAAACCCAAGAAACCCAAGAGTTTTATCGACCTTCTGTGGAGTTTCTTGGGCATATTGTCAGTCAAGAGGGATCGCAATCCTGACAAAATTCCCTGCGTTAAAAACTTCAAGGTACCGTGTAGTCAAACCAAAGTGAGGTCATTTCACAGATTGGCGAATTTTTATCGATGGTTTATAAAGAATTTTGCACAAATCGCTAGTCCGTTGTACTCTTTAATGGGGAAGAAGAAGAGATTTTACTGGACTGACAAATGTCAGCGAGCGTTTGACACTCTGAAGGAGAAGTTGTGCTCCGCGGAGGTTTTAGCCTTCCCGGACTTTGCAAAACCTTTCCTTCTGGAGAAGAATGCTTCAAAAACTGGCATTGGTGCAGTATTATCTCAAGAGTTCTCCGACAGAGTACGACCTATAGCCTATGCGAGTCGAAATTTTAACTCAGCTGAACAAAATTATGCTACTATTGAAAAGGAAGCCCTGGCTATTGTATGGGCTGTAAAACATTTTAAGCCGTATTTATGGGACCATGAGTTCACTATAACAACTGATCATGCTCTTTTGAGACATATCTTCTCGTCTGGAAAGTGCATTTCCGATAGATTGAAGAGATGGGCTTATTTACTTACTCAATATAAGCTCAATAAAATCGAGTATAAAGTGGGTAAGTTAAACAGAAATGCTGACGCATTGTCTCGAATTCCCCCATTGGCAGAGGAAAGAGAGGATGATGGGCCACCGGTTCAGAGCTGTGGAGTGCAAGCGGACGACCCAATTTGGGGTGAGCCACCAAGGCTTGGCACGCCCACAGGTGGGTCCGCTGTTGCAACTGCAGGCTCCAGTGCTCCTTCGGAACCTAAAGGCCCAGAGTTGGTAGTTATTCTCGAAAACTGACTTGAGAAAAGGGATGAAGAAGAAGAAGAGAAAAAAGAGTAAAAAGAGTAAAACTCTAACTCTGGGTGAAAAGGGTGAAAACCTGGATGTGAAAAATGTAGCTCATGAGGTAAACGGTGAACCTCCTGCTCAGGCCTTAGTGGTACTTGAGCCATCTGCTTGCATAACAGATGCTCCTGTAGTATGTCCAACTCTTCGGTCGCATACCAGGAAAAAGGAGCAGAGCGATAATGCCGTGTTGTTTCGTGAACAGAGGGCGGACCCCCAGTTCACTCCTATCATTGATTTCTTACTCGACAACGCTCTGCCTACTGATCTAGTTATGCAAAAGAAGGTGACCCAATGGGCGAAAAGTTATTACCTTCAAGAAGGGGTTTTATGTCACACACACTCGCCTCGTCGTTGACGTAGTCTGCAATTTCTGGACAGAATGGCCCTTCCGAAGGGGGGACGTCTGGAGGTTATGCGCTCTGCTCATGACGACATAATGGCGGGACATTTGGGTGTCAAAAAGACCACTTCTCAGGTAACCGTAAGATATTACTGGCCAAATATGCATAGTGATATTGAAGAGTATGTCACTACCTGCGACTTTTGTCAGCGTCAAAAGTCTGATTTGCAGGCGGCTCAACCTGAGATGGTTCCGATTCCGGTTGGGAATATTTTTGACAAGATCGCCATGGATATACTTGGTTCATTACCGCAGACCATTTGAGGAAATAAATATGTACTGGTAGTTACCGAGTATTTAACAAGGTATGCAATGTGTTTCGCCTTGCCTGATCAGAAGGCCGAAACTATTGCCCAAGTGGTACTGGAGCGTGTAATTTCCTTGCACAGGTGCCTGCTGGAAATTTTAACTGACCAGGGGACCAATTTTAAGAGTTCAACTATCGCTGAGTTGTGTAAAATAATATCTTCTAAAAAGATATTTACGTTACCTTACCATCCCCAAGCCAATGGGTTGACGGAGCGGTTCAATCGCACCTTATTTAATATGTTGTATCACTATGTCAATGATCACTACGATGATTGGGATTTTGCGCTTCCGTTCATCATGAGCGCTTATAATCGAGCACCACAGGACTCCACAAGGGAGAGCCCGTTTTATTTGATCTACGGTAAGGACATGCGTGTGCCTTTAGTTGTAAAATATCAGAAGGTTCGGTCGCCCTACGTGGATTATGAAGATGACTATCTGGATCATGCTTGCGTTGCTATGACGCCTGCGCGTGATCTGGTGAAAAAGGTACTTCCTAAGGCCCATGCTTGACAAAAGCAAAATTATGATAAATGGGTTCACATTAAACCGGTCAACATTGATAGTGTCGTGTTAAAATATAATCCAGCGATAAAACCCACTGACTGTTTGAAGTTTGTCAGTAAATGGGTTGGACCTTATCAGGTAGTCCAACTGGACGAAAAAAAGAGGATCACTCAAATCAAACCATATAAGAGTAAGGGACCCGGGGTGACGCAGAAACCTGAGTGGATCAACCTACAACGGCTTAAACCATATTGGTTCAGTCCCAATGATCCGCTAGCGCCTAAGGTTCCCGGAGGAGAGACAAGTTTTAAAGCAGCTGCCAAGCCTGCTGACGTTGTTAATGAATGACCTAAGGTGCATTTCGTTGCTCCGAGGGTCTTTTTCAATTTGCAGCATCGGATTCAAAAAGGAGGTACTGCTAAGACCTCGGTTTCCTTGCGTGGAAAACTAAAAGTTGAGCCTCCGAAAACTCGGCTTGGCGACATGGTTACGGTTAGACCTAAAAAGCAGCCCAATGGGAAGGATCCCCCGATACCTACCCCAAAAGTAGTCATAGTAAGCGATCCGCCTGGACTGCCTGAGGGTCCTGCGACTATTGTCCCCAGTTCTAAGGAGTGCGATGACGGAAAGGTTACTAAAAAGAGTACCAAAGGTAAGATAGTAGAGGAACCTGAAGAATATGATCCGTATGCGAATCCCCCAAATGGGATGACTCATAAACTGTGGAAGAAAAAGTTGCGGTTGCAACTTTTTAATCAGCTAATCAGCGACAGAAATGGGCTAGGCGGAAAAAGATTCCGCCTTACCAACTGTCGTTGCCTGACTCGAGCGACAGCTACGACGCTTGGTGCAAGGAAAGCATGGACTGCAATGTCATTAACCAGCCGTAATCGTCAAAAAGTTTTTATTTTGTTTTGCAAATCCCGTATGGAGAAAACCTTAACCACCCCTTTTAAAAAGTAAAAAGTTAAATTTTTGTAATGCCCCCTAAATACAAGAAGTACCTGGGAAGGATAGGGAAGGTAACTACTACAGAAGTAAGGAACAAAAAATGTAAGTAAATTTATTTTGTATAGTATTAAAAAATGTAAAAACCGCGATAGTTGGGGTATCGGAATATGCGCAATTCTTAAAAATGATATATAATGTTGGGTATAAAGGCAGCCGCGGGACCGGAAAATGCGCATTTCTTAAAAATGGTATGCAAATAATGGTTAAAAAGTTAAAAATGTAAAAAAATGTTGTAATAAGCTGCCTTTGCACGTCACAGTTCCACTCGACGCAATGAGAATTTTGGAGTGCTATGTTGAGAGTAAAAATATTAAAGTTGTTTAAGCACGCCGCAGTTTTCCACTCGAGGTAGTGAGAATTCTGGGGTGCTATATAAGTTAAAAATGTTATATTTGTTTAAGCACGCCACAGTTTTCCAGTTGACGTAGTGAGAATTCTGGAGTGCTTTGTAAGTAGGTTACCAACTCGTTCTGTTCAGGGCAAAAATTTAGTCAAAAGTAAAATAAAAATCAAAAACAGAGGGGATTACCTAACCGCTCATTTGCGAAAATAATAAAAACCGTTCTTGTTAAAAAGTGTATAAAAATGGCGTAAATAGTTAAATTCCAGTCAAAGGCCATGTGTAAAATGTATAAAAATTTGTAAAGTTAATCAACAAATGTGGTGTACAAATTAAAACTGGTAGCATAAGGCATCAAAAATTTTGCTAAAATTAGTAAAACTGTAATAAAAGCGCAAAAATTTTGTCAAATTTTGTAAAAATATAATAACGGTACAAAATTTTATTAAAAACTTCATTAAAATTAAATAAGGTACAAAATATTTCAGTAAAAATAAGCTAAAAATATAAAAATTGTTTGTAAAAAGTTAAATTAGTCGTAAGGTGATAGTAAGAGTCCTAAAATTTTTCGTTAAAAATTTCAGGACATCTAAACTCACGCAAAATTAAATACGGTTAGGAGAAAATGCAAAGGAAAAGTTAGGTTTTTGATGATCTAAGATGTAAAATCTGTAAAAATGTTTTGTTTAGAAAACCCAACGTATCAGATGACAAGGGTACCGCACGGTCGCCATTGTGGGCAACCGGATCGCACGCATCCGCAGTGTCAGCATCTTCAGGAAATGGAAGAGCGTGTTTGTCAGCGGTTCTTCGATTGTGTGGCGGGACGGGAGATACCACCCATCAGGCAGAAAAGCGAATTTTGGGTGGACAAGCGCCATTTGAACCCTAGGATTGTCATACGGTCTCGACACAACCGGGCTCCTCATCTAGAGCCATTCATTCCGCATACAGACAGGAACCAGCCCCTGAATTGGACCTTGCGATCTGAATCTGGGCAAAGCCGCGCATCTGCAGAGCACTCACTGGACCGTCAGGAGAGAATTGATCCAGCTCAGGAAGAGGACCCCTTCGCAAACTGTGTCCCACAGGGCAATCTATTCACCAACTGTGTGCCGAATTGGGACGATGACCCGGCCCCAATTGCTTGTCAACTGTCGTCTGTCGCCTTGCGACCTCCACCGCAGTCAGCGGAACAATCCAGGCGTCCACACCGCCGTTCTACGATGCCGTCCAGTGATTCTGAAGAAGAGAACGACAGCCGGATGCTCCTGTGAACTGATAAAAGCCGTAAAGATCGACCCGAGCGGAGGTAAAAATTGGGTCATTTTTGAACCCGATGCAGTAAGGATATAAAACTTTATACATTTTTCTAGGAAAAATCCAAAACCGCTCAAGAACGACTTCAGGGCTCACAGGAAGAAAGCTCAGCGAAGTACTTTTTGCATGAGTCGGATTGAACCGGCTTTTCTGGGTTATTCAGCACCTGTCATGATGATGTTTCACGGCCTCATCACATAATTTCTGCTGTCTTTCTGAAGGACCCTGTGACGCAGAGGAATTCGCTTGTTGCGTCACGTCACGTCACGTTTGTATTGGACTGTTTTTTGCAAGGCCGGAAGGATCCGGCTTGGTGTCATTTCGCACCCAGAGGGGTAATGTTTTGTAGAATTATTACCCACTTCCGCTTAAACTCTGGAATCGCCGTTCGGTGGAGGATGATCAACGTCATCTTTTTGAAAACCACTAACTTTTTGAAAGGCCGGGGAAGACCGGTTTGCCTTTATCTGTGCACCCGATGCGGCTATGTTTCATCCAAAACATTACTGGGGCCAAGAAAAATCCGAGCGCCTATTGCAATGCAGCAAATCTTAACTCTATACTATTTTCTTGGATTTTTAAAGAGCCCAAAAAATCCAGCTCACCTTTTGCCTCCGCAACCAGAAAGATGATGTTTTGCTGAAAACATTATTTGCTGCCAGGGAGAACTTGACGTTGACTGAAATGGGCGCAAATTTCATTTGACGTTCTCCATTTTAGATTTTTGGAAGAAGCTAGAGAAGACTGGCTTCCCCCAATTTTCGCACCAAAGGTGGTGATGTTTTGCGGGAACGCTATATTGACAGGACAATGGGAGCAAACCACAGCGCTAGCAAAAATGCACAGAACTTGTTACAGGACTTTTTGACGAGTCGGAGAAGCCCAACTTTGCCAAATTTTCACACCCATCACATTGATGTTTCACCAAAAAAGCGACTGTCGGCGGAATATTCTGTAATGTTGCAAGTGTGTACCTGGATAACTTTCACTGCAACATATGTTTTTCAGGAACTTTTTGAAAACCTGTGGAACTAAGGTTTCACGGGGCAATTAAAGTCTTGCTATGGGCTGCCGCTAGGAGTAATGGGCTGCCTTTCTCGAACGATTTAGAATAGCCCCATTTTTGAAAGAATCAGACTGGACCGATTCTGGGTCGCAATTTTTTTGCAGATTCTATCAAAAATGTGGAGCGCATCGGTGGTAACTTTCGCAATTTTTGGAGAGTGCAGACGTTTCTTGCATCTGTCACGATTTTTGGGTATTGTAGCGCCCCCTCGCCGAACTGTCTCGATTTTTGGACAGTGTAGCAGCCCTTCTCCAAACTGTCTCAATTTTTGGACAGCATAGCTTCTTCGACTGCAGAACATTCCCTTCACCAAATGGTTCTAAGGCCTGCGAAATTGTATTGTTTGTGTATATGTGTAATTGTGTTGTATAAATGTGTGATTGTGTAATTGTGTTGTGTTTTGTATAAAAATATGTAAAATGTGTAAAATTTTGAAAAATTTTAAAATGTGTTAGTAAAAAGGCTACCGCCAGCCGCCATGAGTACAAAGACCCAGTAGGGTTGAAATTATTGAATTTTGTTTAAAAATTGAGTATATTTCTGAAAAAGGTGTAAAATGAAAATGTGTTAAACTTTTGTTTGGAATTTATTTGTGTGTTGTAAGTAGGGACCCCCATGCGAAAGGGGAAATTAAAAACTGTAAATACGCCGATTGGGCGCCCATTTTTGTGTTTTTGGGTTCTTTGTTTTGTTTTTATTGTTCTACTAGTCTATTCAAGCACCCACAACTTTTCGTACCCAAAATTAAATCAAAACTTTTCGCTCAAAAATTCCCAACTCCCACCCTTCTTCTAGTCTGTAAACTGTAAAACCAGTAATTTTCAAAAGGTAAAATTTTGTGTCTTTAACTTGTGTAAATTTAAAATGTCAATCTTGTAAAATGTGCATAACTGTAAATAGCGAAAAATTTGTTATTAAAATATAATGTAATCGTTAGAAATTGAAAAATGTGTTATGAAAAATGTTAAATTGTTTTCAGTATAAAAATATTATGTAATTGTTGTGTTTTTGAAAATGATATTTTATGAATGTGTAATTTTTGCTCAAAAATAATAATAATGTCTTTCTTAAAAAAAGTGTAAAACGGGTAGCAAAACTCATGAGTCGACACATTTTGAGTGAAATGCCTTAGGGCTTATAAAAGTGCTTGTATTTTTTGTGTTGTGTGTTTAATGCAGGTAGGAGCTTCAAGCTCTTGTATAAATTGCAATTTTTGTGTAAACGTGTAAAAATTAAAAAGAGTTTAAAAATTTTTAAATGAAAATTTTGTGTAAAGTGTCTAACCGATGGGTGTCATAAATTTTAGTGCATATTTTGATTTGAAATGAGCATATATATAGCGTGTATTTTGAAGTAAAGGCACCCAGTCGGCAAGGCCCCACGCGGCGCCTCCTCTGTCGGCTAGTTGTCCTCGCCTTTGGCTCGCCAAAGCTGGGGACAGCTTCAAACCGATAGGGAAGGCGTAGCGTGGGGCCCCGCCAATTGTCCCAACCCGCCCGGTTATTACGGTCGGTTACCGACGGGCGGCTTATCTGGGTGTTCTCTTTCGTAATTACGTAAAATTGTGTAATTTAGTAACGGTAAAATGTTTATGTAAATGTAAAATGTTGTATTTGTTTCGTAAATATGTCAAAATGTTTAATTTAGTGATTGTAACGTGTTCACGTAAATGTAAATTGTTGAAATTGTTGATTTTATGTGTAAAAATGTGTGTTTTTAAAAGTAACAACGGTCCATTTTCTAATACAATATAGTCATTCCATACTCCCAGTGCCACATGCATAATGGTGCGGAGTTAGCGTTGAGTAGTGCTGTGTGGTGGCGTTTCGTGTTGCAAATCGCGGTTTCCTGCATGGGTACCGTTAATTGGTTGTTAGTCAAGGGCCAATTACCAAGAGAGATAGCATGCGCTCATTGGGTGGGAAGCTGGGTGAATTGGTCCTAATTGGTCGTAATCCCAGGGTTTTGGCCCTTCGCAACAAAATTAAAGTTAGCACTCATTGGTGGTGGTAAAATAAAAGTCAAGTGGGTTGTAAAGTTGTGGGTTTGTAATTTTCTGCAAGGTTGTTTAAAGTTTTTCGTGCGCGTTTTAAAAATAAAAGCGTAAAAATAGGCAAAAATCACCAATAGGTGGTTGTTCAACAAAAAAGTGTGTATTGAGTGTCGTATCGATTCTCACCACCTGCTATCATTTGTCTTCGCAAATGTCAAGTTGCTACTAATGCACAATCCTTAAGTTCAGCCAATTCCAAGCCAATCCTTAAGTTCAGCTTAAACCAATTCGGTGCAGTTGACCATTAGACCGAGCTTGTATTCTCTCCTTGAGGAGTTTGGTTCATGACTACCTATGCATGGAGCAACACCTAACTTTTAGAATCTTATCCCCATCCTGCCTTCATTTTCCCCGCGGACTATAAAATATGCGAAGACTGCAAAAAGGCAGTGTTCCTCGGGAAAGAGGTGTACTGGGTTTCGCCACCGCTTCCCTAACTTGGTGACGAATTGATAATAACTGTTATTTTAAAAAATATATAAAAATTGCTTTAATCAACCAATCTCAAAAGTCGTTTTAAAAACATGCCATTGTCCCACTTAAAAACCTGTAAACTTCAACAACCTGTAACCTCCACCCTAAAATTTTGAGTAACTGTTAAAAAAGCGTAAAATGTGTTTTATAACCGTATATTTTTGCTAAAAGTATATTTTTGAAATGTGTATATTTTTGTGTAAAACTGGTAAAAATGCTGTATAGGTATGTGTTTATATGTAATCTCTGCTCGTGTGTTCATGTGTTATATTTGCAGGTTTTCTGGGTGATTGGGCAGGGGGGTTCACACTATGCCCCCGTTTTAATATTTCTCTGTTAAGTTTAATGTAAATCGTAAAATAAATCAGTAAACCAACCCCAAAACATTCCCTCAAAGCCCGCAGCCCGTGCATCGTGTAATTTCGTCGTACAAATCGTAAAAAGGTTTAAAAGCTAAATTTTTTGGTGCTAAAAATAAATTGCAATAGTTTCAAAAGTCGTAAATATGGTTGCCTGCTTTAAATATATAAAATGTTTATAAAAATAATCATCGTTGTCGTTCTTGTTGCAATTAGGACGGGTAAAAGTCCCTCTGCGGTATTTCTTTAACTGATCCAGCCGGTTAACTGTGTTAGCCGGTTAGCCGGTTAGCCTTTTTTTCATTTAATTTGCTTTTATGTCACTAATTTGTTTGTATACGTTTTAACCAAAATTTTGCTTTACAATTAAATGTTTGTAAGAAATCTTAAAAATAAAAATTCACCTTTTCTGTATTTGTGGTAAAATTTGAAATTTCTAGTTTTTGTGCTCCTAAATTTCTTGTTTTGGTAGTAAATAATGCACTTAAAATTTCGCGTGATTTTAAACTAAGGTTGTTTTGGAACTACTGAATTACTAAACATTTTGATTAATTTTAAAATACAGGTATTCTAGTCAATCTAAGACAAAGCCAAAAGCTTAAATTAAAAATTTTGTTCAAAATCAACCAGTAATAAACAAATAGGCATATTTTTCCAAAAAACGGCTACACTGGACACTTAAAAAACCATTAACTGGAAAAAAACCACTTCCGAAAAAAAAACGGCTTTTAAAATAAAAATCACTCTCTAAAAAGACAGTTTTGTAGACATTTAAAAAAATTATATTCTCCCATTGTTTAACACAATTTTTGTGTTTTCCGATTTGAACCAAAAATAAGTTTAGACAAACTAAAATAGTTATTTAACTTATTTTAAAATATTGTTTTTTTATAATTCAAAACCTTTGATTGCTTATAAAACAATTCACAGACGAAATAAAAAAACTACACCCCAGTCGAATTTTTTAAAGAAATGTCCTATTAATTTATTACTGTTCAAAATAAAACAAAATTAAAAAAATAAGGTTTTCGCTACCTAAGGTTGTTTTCTGCAAAGTTTTATTAAAATTCATTTAGTATTAACTACATAATTTTTTTATATAAAATGCCCATTCTCTTGAAAGAATTTTAGTTTATAATTTTAATTTTATTTTTTTTAAATTTTTTCTTAAATTTGTAATTCCTTTTAAAATCTGTAGTTGTGCGCAATGCTTCTTAAATAGTCCCAGTGTGTTCGGTTTTCACAATCTTGGACGATCGTCAGGATTCTTTCGTGAAGTTCTCATCATCATAATCAATTTTTATGGATCATAAAAAAGCAAACAGAATAGTTTTTTAACATAAATAAAGCTAATATACATAAGTTTTAAATCGCTTATTTAATGGTTGAAGCTGCGGAAATATCTTCGTCTTAAATGGCCGGAGCTCCAGAGCATAATATTGGAGGTTCGGAACACAAACATATGTTTATGTATATAAAAGTAAGTTCTTTCGTATTTTTTTACAACAACCGATGATCGAAATGAACGAAAAAGCCAAATTCAAAAGCCTTCTTTTTAAACATACGCTAATTATTTATTACACACGTGTTAGGTAATAAATAACCTCTGGGGATTAAGAAAATAAAAGCTAAACTTTAGGCGAGTAAATCGATTTTTATTAATTATGCAAATATTTTGCACAAAAAGACTGCACGCAGGAAAATGATACAAGTTCATGAATGTATTTTCCGCCAGGACTAAAACGAAGCGGGACTCAAACGAAGCGGGACTAAAACGAAGCGGGACTAAAACGAAGCGGGACTAAAACGAAGCGGGACTAAAACGAAGCGGGACTGAAACGAAGCTCGCGGTGATTTTTTTCCGGGACTCAAACGAAGCGGGACTAAAAAGTAGCAGATTCCTATTTAAAAATTTGGTCTCCATATCTCTTGAAAGATATTGATAGGATTGAGCAAGTGCAGCGCTATTTCACAAGACGCCTATTTGCTAAATGTGGTTTAAACTGTGCGAGAAACTATATAGAGCGTTTAAAATTTTTAAACTTAATTTCTCTTGAAGAACGTAGAATACATATTGATTTATCATTGTTTTATTCAATTATTAATAAACTAAATGATATAAAATTTGAAGAATTTTTTAACTGGGGCACCTATCAAGCCCGAAGCAATCATAATCTAAAGATAAAAATACCCAACGCAAAAAAAGATGTTTATTTCAATTCTTTCTTTTTGAGAGCAGCAAGATACTGGAATGTTTTACCGCAATCCGTCGTGAACGTCAAAACGTTATACAGTTTTAAAAACAAAATAAAACAATTAAAGTTTAATGGTTTTATCAAATTCGATAGGCACATATAAGAAGTCATATGGCTCTGTGTTTTCCTTCCCCTTTATTAAAAAACAATCCCGTATGTTGTTTAAATCCTCAAGTTTTTTCTCTCTTTTTTATTAAATTGTATACAATGTAATTTATTTTCGTTCATGAGTAATTCTGTATGTGATTACATTTTCTTTTGCTTTTTACAACTTTATTGTATGTTTAAATAAAGGCTTTTCATTCATTCATTCATTCAAAATTATGTTAGTATCCCTATAATCCTAAAATAAAAAAAAGTTAATTAAAAATATTAATAAAAAATTCTTACGTCCATACAATTTCTTTTTTTACGTTTTTGAATTGTTAGTAGAATTTGAAACCAGCACAAAGATTTTCTTCATGCGTGATAATATGTACGTTATAAAAACACTAACTCCGCAGTAGGAACAAAATAAAAATAGCTTCAAACTAGAGAGCAAATTCAATGCAAACATAATATTTGTCTTAGTAGTTTTTCAATTTTGTTAAATTTTCAATTTTAACAAAAATCTCAATGGTTGAATTATATCAGGCTGAAGCTGAAAATTAACATGCAGACATGAAAAGAATAATTAAAATTGTGCGGTTATGACGTTTTTTTTCAAACAAGAACGCAAATTTTTTTTAAATCCACCTTTATACAAATTATAGAAAAATTAACCAACTTTAACTCTTTTAAAAATTTTATTTGGGTTTAAAATTGAGTAATTTGATAAATAATTATTAAAATATGGGTTTTTATCTTTTTTATTAAACCGCTTTTGTAAAAAATTTTGAAGGTTCTGTTTTCATTGAAACAAGTATTTTATTGAGTTAAAAACCAGGAAGTATGCATTGTTTTAATAAGTAACAACAAATAGTGGTTTCTGAAACTAGTAAGATGTACCAGAGAGAGTGTAATATGTAAAATGTTTGCCAGAGCTTTAAGCTCCAGAGCTCTAAGCCGAGACCCCGGTTTAGAGCTATGTAGCATAACAGATTTTATTTGAGTTCCAAGAGCCGGTCACCTAAACTCGTGCTGAATAGGTGCCATGTCAGCTTGTTGTTTAAAACTCTTGATAACGTTTTATATTGTGGGTTTTGAAAAAAAAAACATTTATTTTTATGACATGACATGTATGACATTTAAAAACAAAAATGTGCAATTCCTATATAAAAAAGTGCGGAAAAGTAGGGCATTATAATGAGCCTCTCCATTTAAATGACACTCTCCATTATAATGGCATAGTAGCCATTTTAATTTGGCGAGTTAAAATGGAGAGGAAACTATTATAATAGCCATTTATTGATTTAATTTCACTTCATATATACTCACAAGTATAATACTCTCCGGCCCGCATGAGTTAATGCGTGTTAGACAGTATTAAACCCACACAAAAAACTCCTGCGGCCCCGATAGTATTACACTTGTGAGTATATATGAAGTATATATTAAATCAATAAATGGCTATTATAATAGCTTCCGAACCATTTTAACTCCCCAAATTAAAATGGCTACTATGCCATTATAGTGGAGAGTGTCATTTAAATGGAGAGGCTTATTATAATGGCCTACTTTTTCGCACTTTTTTATATAGGGGTTGCACATTTTTCGATATATTATACATTTTTTTAAATATTATACATATTTGTCATAAATAGAAGCCAATAAGTATAAAAAGAAGGCAATAACCTCTAGTTAAAAGTTAGCAAAATTCCCAACTAGGGTTTTAAGCTTTATTAGATTTTATTCAGAACAAATATGCATAAAACTGTTTGTATAATAATTTATTTATTTGATAGAAAAAAGAGTCCCATAAAATTTCCTGAGAAAAACCGTCAAAATTAAAACAGTACTAAGAGGTTTGAACGGCGTGCTAACATAGCACCTAGTCAGCACGCGTTTAGTGGAAGGGCTTCAGAGCTCTGCACGCAATCACAGTAATAAAAGACGAAAAATAACTCACTCTCCTTTTATGGCGATCTCAAATATTTTTCCAATAAGTTTATTAGTGTATTATTATGATTATGATGAAATCATTTTGCTTTAAATCATCTTTAAATTAAATATCATTAAATCATCTTTTTAATTAAATCATTTTCGCTATGTTTTTTAAGTTGTTTTGTTATTAATTATTTGATTCAATACTTAAATTCATCGTTTTAGTTTGTTTTAATTCAGTCAGTCAAAGGTTTATGTGTTTAAAAATACACAGAACAAAACTAGATGCATTCAAATGTTAGTCGCCGTTTTTTTTTTTTACTTTCAGACATGTTTTTTTTAGTCCTGATGATTTGCACAGGAAAACTTCAGTTCTTTCATTATTAGAACAATCTAACATCGATGTATATGCAGTAGGCACTGAAAATGTTACCGGAAACGTTCTAATGCAATTCACTAATAAAGAACGCGTGCTTTACATAAAAAATTACATTTGCCTTCAAAGTCCAATAGTTTCAAAACTGTTGGTTATCAGGATATGTCAAAGTACAGATGAAAGTAAGTTACCATAAAATAAAAAAATACACTGAGAAAATGTTATTAAAAGCCTGTTCACAGTTATGCACAATGCACGAGATACAATGTATTTATTATCGGGGTCGGACTGGAGTTAAAAGCTTTTTGTGTGAGCACTCTTCTGCTTAACGAAAAAATCAAAATAGATATTCCTCAACAAACGGCTTTACATTTTATTATACATAGATTATAGACATATTTTTGTCTTTAACAAAATATAAAACGTAATTCTATGCAAATTAAATGGAAAAAATGGATTTTGGCTCTATATTTTGGCTTGTGTAGCTTACCTGTCTAATTAATCAGAAATGCTTAATCCAAAATCGTTTAATATAATTTTTTTGTCATCATGGATGTGCAGAAAGCCATTGTTTCTAAGGCTTTGTTTTTAATAAGACCAATAAACCCTTTAAACTGTATTTAAAAATATTTAAATATAAAATATTGGACTGAAAATTTGTTTTGATGCATTATGCATAGTGCATAAGTGTGAACAAGTTCTATAATGTATTGTGCATTATGCATCGTGCATTTTGCATTGTGCTATGTAAGTATGAAAGGGTTTATGAAAGTATATAGCACGTTTTAAAACCTTTTTTGCTTATTCAGTAATAATGTATACTACTGATTACAATTCTCTACTGAACGCACTACTTATACATAAGAATCTGATAAACAGGCTGTATTTACCGTAGTGTTGTGATAATTAGCCAAAAATCAAAGTAGATAGTTAAGTAGGTAGTTAACTACTTTTAAAATTATAAGTAGGTAGTTAAATAGTTAAATAAAGTCACAAGTAGGTAGTAAGTAGGTAGTTAACTACTTGAAATTTTTAAACTAGGTAGTTAAGTAGTAAGTAGTTAAGTAGGTAGTCAATTAGTTAATTTTTTAACTAAATATATACTTATATTAAAGTCGTAATAGAGTTGAAAATTTCAATTCTTAATGTAAAAAATACTTTGTCACACATTTAATAATGTACTATTTCGATATTTTATTTGTTTTTTTGCTAGTTATTTATCTTTAACAACACTTTTAAGACTGCTAGAAAGGTAGTGTAATATATAAAATTCAGGAAGTTTTTTAACTTAAAAACTTAATTTAATAACCCACTTGTGGTAGATTTCGAAAAAAAGAGGAGGTATTAACATTGTTTGTCTGATTTATATTATTTTGTTAAACAATGGAAGCGGGAGAGTGCCAATTTCGTTTAAGCTCAATATTCATTTTATAACAAAATATAGGTTACGCTAGTGGAATAAGGCCCCGAAGCTAGCGCAGTATGCTCTTTGGCAGCAAATCACTTTTTGATACAAGTAGACGTGGGATGTACCACGGAAAAAAGTTATGGTTTGTTTCACAAATAAGAACCACGCGAAGCTAGATTTTTTTGAGCGGTTAAAAGGTTTTCAGGCATATTGTGGTGTGAGCATTTAGTTTTTATTTTTAAAAAAGAAAGAGGAAGAAGATGAATGCTCAGCCTGATTATAGCTGGACCTTACCGTTAACAACCGCTGGTACTTTCGGTTGGTGTGCTAGCTAATGCACAAAGAAAACCAAGGGTTTCTGTTTTCTTCATGGTGAAACAACGCGTTTGTGTATTTAAAAAAATACATACGATATTTTAGCGAATGCTACAGTAATACAGAAACGTATGTTTTATGCACAAAATGAAATTGGTGGAATTTTAAAAAGGCCAAACCTTTTAACTGTGGCCAAATGCATTATATTTTGCGTAAATAGAACGGATGCGTGGTGTACCAAATAGTGGTATTTATATTAAATGCAAAGAGCTTTAAAGCCTAAATTTGAGCGTGATTTATATAAATCAGCCCAAAAATAGACAAATAAAGCCGGAATGCTAATACCAACTCATAAGAGTTTAAAGAAAACACGTGTTTCGGTACCATGACCTCATCAGGCCAGATATTAACATTCCGCGAAATAAATGAAATGTGTGGTACGTGACAACTTGAGTAGAACTGTACTCCACGGAAAATGTAATATATGGTATAAATGTCAAACCGGACTTGTATGCAGAGCGTTGAAAATTGGAAGGCATTTTTCAACTTCAGATAAAAAAAGAGTAATTAATGATTACTAACACCAGTCGAAAAACAGGAAGCGGAACTTTTTAGTATTTTAGGCCGCCAGTGTATTTAAAGATCCAATTATGGCACCGCTATATTTAAAATTACAATTTTAGGGTTGGAAAAATATAATGAAAGGCGGAGGTCCCGCCTAATGTGACCTTGGTGACAATTGAAGGATTAAGGAGGAAAACCTATTACCAGTATTTGAGCGTAAAGGAAACAGGCGAAAAATCCCAAGAGATATTGTGTGTGTGTGGGAGGAAAACAAAAAACACTCCACTTATTGTAAAAATAAAACGAGTATTAAGTAATTATAAATTTTCTTTGTGCATTAGCTAGCACAACAACCGAAAGTACCAGCGGTTGTTTACGGTAAGGTCCTGCTATAATCAGGCTGAGCATTCATCTTCTTCCTCTTCTTTTTTTAAAAAAAATAAAAACTTAATGCTCACACCACAAATGCCTAAAAACCTATTAACCGCTCAAAACAATCTAGCTTTGCATGGTGCTTATTTGTGAAACAAACCATAACTTTTTTCCGTGGTACATCCCACGTCTACTTATATCAAAAAGTGATTTGCTACCAAAGAGCATACTGTGCTAGCTTCGGGGCCTTATTCCACTAGCGTGGAAACCTATGTACTTAAATGCGGGAATCAGCAGGATGTTGTCTCCCTATGGCGGCAGCTCGCTGCTAAACCGTCGCTAAAAGCCTTCCGTTCACTGGGTAGGATGTTGTCACCGTCAGTTGGTAACGGAATAGCAGTTAAAAGTCTTTGCTGGTAGTACCGAGCTCAGAGAAGCGTCACTCAGTTTCTGCCATCTGGTCGGTCTGGGGGTATGGTTACTCACGGCACTGCTCTAGTCAATAACTGTATCGCAACTGTATCACCAGACCCATTAAAAATACCCTCAAAAAGTCTATGCATTATATGTCGCTTATTAGCCATTTCACTGCTCTTAACTTATTTATAAATCACACAACAACAATCTTATATATCTACTTCTTGTATATGTGCGTAAAAACAAGCAAGTTACGTTTATGTCATATGCAAATTTAATCTGAGAAGTTTGCATTTTCTTCAAAATCTGAAATTACTACACGACTTCAGTCCCATCCAACATATACTACAAAATCTTAATCGCTACTTTCTGTGTCTCACCACATTAGCAAAATTAAGACCGCATTATTCGGCTTACAGTTAGCTTCAACTTTATTTCTTTATTCATTATTATCATTTACTGTCAAAGCCACACACTGTATTAGCATAAGCTCTGTTATACACCATCCACATAAATTTCAATCAATACCTGATCACAGCATTGCTAAACGTGGCTCATTATAGTCAGAAAAAATTTTTAAAAAACCGTGGCTATTATACTTTTTTTACGTTTAAATACAAAGCTGGCTGTCCCACGTGCGGTCGCACTTTATTAAAATGTTTTTTTAATAAAAATCCTTAATATTTTTGCGCAAAATATTTAATTCGTCAAAAGGTTGTTTTATACACCTTATCACCGCTCAATAGCTATAAAACAGCACTGTAATATGTATATCACAATGGTGACAGAGCCCTCATGCGAGAAAATGGCACTGACAATCTGTTTCGGCGGTCTTTCCAGGTACCAGCATTAACACTAACTAAGCAGAGCTTATAGGCAGATGGGGCTCTTTCCGATTTGTGTGAGTGAATCTTGGTTGCTATCGGTGGCATCCTTTTTGTCTTTTAGGCTATTACGTCCCCAGCTAACTTAAATGCGTTGGGCTGGGCACCCGGGCAATATTTTCTCCATGCAAATTTGGGAACCGCCGTCTAGCCCTTCGCACTGTTTTAGTGGCGGTAATACCATTTTTGTATATTCGGCCCTGCTAACGTGCCCATAGGCATTCTCCTTATATTAAACAGTGAGACACAGATTTATGACATACCTATGTAGCACACATCGTCTTTGTCGTGCACACACATGCCTCTTTATGTTAGCATGCAGCTAACCTAAACGTTGTCAGTTCAAAAGTGCGTTCATCAATAATTTTTAACATAAAGCTCTAAATCTTCTTCATTTCTGAGCTTACGTTCCAACTTGGAACTAAACGTTCAAAAATTTAAATTAACCAAACTTAACATTATTAAAGTTAAGTTTATGCTTACATATCATGCATCATTTTTACCTCGTCATCATGTCGTTTAAAATACACTTTTTACTAAATTCTTTTTGTCTCACATCGAATTGTAAAATTTTCAACTCGTAATGATACCTGCAAGATGAAATACATAAAAAATGTATACAACAATTCTTGTTTTTACGCACACTCAGTATATTGGTCTCAATAAACGATACTTTACCGCGTCCTGCTGGCTTACGCTCATAACTTTTTATCAAAAAAATTTTATTTAAAATATTTCGTTTTAAAGTCTTTGAAGTGTAAAACGTAAATAAAACATATATAAAAGCATACTGCTCATGTATGAAAAAAGACTCAGAGCTAGTGTTTTGAAAGTAAAAAATATAATGTATTGCTTTCTTAATATCGTGCTTTTGTTTGTCAGGAGTATTACATGCTTAAACGTAGCGCATACCCAATTTCCTACCCTGACATTTATCAACACCAACTTTTAAATTATACGCCACAAAATCCGTAATACATCTTCTTACTACACTAATTTCTTCGAATCTCCTATTATGACGCAATGATGGCTTAGTTTTATTTACGATTTCTTGCCTCCCCTGCGCCTCACATACATTTAAAATCTCGTGCGCAAGTCAATTAGCGCGCCTAGCCATTCAGGAAAACGGAAATTGGGCACCCACTCAATCATCGCGAATCCCCTGATTCCTTCCCAATATCCCGCCAAGAGGTCTGAACACGTTGCTTCCTTTTGACTAGAGCAAATCACTCTCTCCTTTTCTCAACCTTCCAAAAAGTTGTTTTGTTTCACCAACACTCCTTCTCCCTTTTTCTAAAAAAAGGGTACGTTTTCATCTCTCCTAAAAAAAACTTTTTTATTCCTAAAATACGGATAAAGAGTTTGAAACTCTTTTACTCTTTTACTTTTGCAAAAAATCCGAAGAGATATTGTGTGTGTGTGGGAAGAAAACAAAAAACACAAAAACAAAAAACTTTTTGTAAAAATAACACGAAAATTGACTAATTATAAATTGGATGAGGCTCGTTAAAAAGTGGAGGTAGCGTAAATATGAATGGATATGTGTGTTACGGACGTGTGTACTGGGTTTGTTAAACCTAGTAGACTCCGAATGTGTGGCAGTGTGGCGGTTATTAAGCGGAGAGGGCAGAAAAAAGGGTACTGTAAGTGCAAAGGCAGAATGTGAGCCAGAGGCCGAATGTGAGCCAAGGGCCGAATGTAGGCCAGGGCTGAATGTGAGCCCTTTAAGCTGAAGATAATTATTACCTTGAAAGTTGAAAGCTTGAATATGAAGATGGCACTTGGTGACCACTATTTTGCCGTGCACCCGATGTTAAGCGTAACACACATGCTACAAATATAAAAAACAAATGTAAAAAACGAGAAACAAACAAATGTAAAATTTTCTTTGTGCATTAGCTAGCACACCAACCAAAAGTACCAGCGGTTGTTTACGGTAAGGTCCTGCTATAATCAGGCTGAGCATTCATCTTCTTCCTCTTCTTTTTTTAAAAAAATAAAAACTTAATGCTCACACCACAAATGCCTAAAAACCTATTAACCGCTCAAAACAATCTAGCTTCGCATGGTGCTTATTTGTGAAACAAACCATAACTTTTTCCGTGGTACATCCCACGTTTACTTATATCAAAAAGTGATTTGCTGCCAAAGAGCAGACTGTGCTAGCTTCGGGGCCTTATTCCACTAGCGTGGAAACCTATTGATTGCTTTCAAATAATTTCTTAACTAAAACCATATTTTAAACCGTACATTGGTATCATAATAAATATGATCAATCCATTTCGAAAAAAATCAATCTTTTTTGCTTTTTTTAAATTTAAAAACTTTAATTTAAAATAAAAAAAACTATTCTACTTCACACTAGATTAAATGAAAACAAACAAAAAAAAACAAACAGGATTTTGTTCTATTTTAACTAAAAGAAAGCAATCAAAGATTTTACTTTACTTTCCCTAAGCAACCTAATGAAAATCTTGGACTCTGAATGAAATGAAAAGCTTTGAAAAGCTTAAACTCTGAATTGCCATTTATGACTTGAAAGTTGTTAAAATCTGACTTTTGATTTACTAAAATTGCTAATTTTACTTAAAGGTGGGGTGCGAAGTCAAACTTTTTGTCTTTCATTTTTATAATTTTTTGTGAAAACATTACCCCTACCCCCAATAGCCCACAAAAACTTTTCCAGCAAAATATCTCCAGTGGTTCAGGAGTTATGACCATACATGGGCGGGGGGGGGGGGTTTGGGGGGGTTAACCCTTCCCAAAATTTTTAGAAGGGGGTTTAACCCCTCACCCCCCCACTCAGAAGTGGGGGGGGGAGAAAAAGTTAACCCCCCAATTTCGGAAAAATGAAGATAAAAATGTCTTTAAAATGACTTCTAACTGCCTCCAAACTTAAGTTTTGAGGTCAAAAAGAATGTTTTAAGCAATAAAAAGCTCAGAAATACAATAAATAGGGCTTTTTGACCTAAAATTAGCGTTTTTTACCTGTTTTTTTTTTCAAAATTGGAAAACGATATGGGTAAAATGCACTCCAGGAAAAAAAACAAAATGGGTATTTTGCGTTTCTCGGATTTTAACTTCCCTAATTTGGAGTTTAACCTCCCACCCACTCCGGACCAACTTGCCTATGTATGGTTATGACCCCCAAAAAATGGCATTTTTTGACAATTCTGTACGTGACAGATTTCTCAATGGGTATAACGATTTACGTTACAAGTTATGTACTCAAAGAAAAAGCGGCTACTTCCTACTTTAATTTGATACCTTTATCGTTAAGATTGGTGCTACATTGGTCCAAATAAAAAAAAACCTGCAACTTTTTCGTTAAAAACACCAAACAACGGCAGTGATTTTGTGAAGTTTGCCAAACTTTTTTTTCGTTCACTTTGTGTTTTTAGCAAAAAATCAAGGGTTTTTTGTACAAAAAACGCAATATCTCGACAAATACTGAACGAATCTTAACGATCAAGGTATCAAGTTAAAGCAGAAAGTAGTCTCTTTTTTATGTGCATAATTTGTGACTAATTAGTAATTAAATTGTTATACTCATTGAGCAATTTTTCACGTATTGAATTGTCAAGAGACGACATTTTGGTGGGATTATAACTCCTGAACCACTGGAGATATTTTTTTGAAAAAAAATTTGTGGGATAATGGGGGCAGGGGTAAAGTTTTCACCAAAAATTATCAAAATCGAAGATAAAAAGTTTCACTCCGCACCGCACCTTTAAGCAATATATTATGAATTTATATATTAATTTGTATTTAATTTTTTTTAGACATTGCTGTTTTAAATCTAAAACCAAATTTTAAATTTAATTAATACAATAACTTTAAGTGGTTTTTTGGCTCTTAAAAATTTCTAGAAATTGTTTAAAACAATATTTTTTTATCAAAACGCTACCACAAAAAATACTGTATTTTTTAAATACATTTTTTAAATACTGTATTGTATTGTCAACATGTTTAGAAAATGGTCTTAGAAAAATTGAGATAATTATTTGTCAAACCTTTTACAGGCGGAAAACTTTTATTTAATAATCGATCCAAAATATGGTAAAAACAAAATGCAATAAAATTAACACACAGTTATTTGTTTTTAAATTTCAAATAAATATCTACGTAAGATAATTATTTGCTAAAAAACTAGACAAAACTCAATCTAAAATCAAGTAACTAAATATAAATAAAAAAGCATAATAAAAAACCTGGGGCCTATTTTGTAAAGAAGTTTGTAAATTTTTATTAACAAATCTCCGCCTACTTTTTGTAAATTACACAAGAGAGGGTATAGGACAGGGGAATAATGATCAGTCAGCGAAGGGGAGATGGTGTGTCTGCAACCACTCAGCTCAAAGCGCTGCGCGGAGATACATGTACTCCCCTTAAATTACAAGTCGAAAACCTTTATCGTGTATTTTACAAAAATAGGCAGAGATTTGTAAAATACGAATTTACAAAGGTGTTTATAAAAAAGGCCTCTGGTCAAATTTTGCAAAAAAAAAACCTTATAAAACGGTGTGAATATTATGTTCTTGATGACCTGGTTACTTTGTTTTCCAAATACTCCACACTGCGGCCGCTATACGACAGTTTTTGGCATCCTAATTTCTAACTAAACTAGCAGTAAAATACCTGATAATTTTTGCGGTTTTATAGCAAACCTTGGAAATAATACCAACAAACCCTACTATAATAGATTTCAAGTTGGAATAAATCTTGTTGTAATAGTGGACTCAATAATCAACTTTAAAAAAAACTGGCGTATTCCAAAGGTAACTATTTTTTTAATAAAATTATTTTTAAAAATAGAATAAAAAATTGTTATAGATCACGTTTATTTATAATATAATTTGCAATAAATTTTAGCTAAATCTAAATTATGACCAACGCGAAAAATTCATGGTTAGGTTGGTTCAAAATCTTGTTGGGAAAAAAACTTTAGACAAGATTTTGGCAAATATGTCATAACAAATAAAGCATTCAAAAATTTAGAAATCTGAAATTTCAACGCCTATATTTTAAATTGCGCCATATTATAAAATTCCTAACAAATTTTAGTTTTTTGGGTTGAAAAATTTTAAAAAAATTCAAGAATCAAATTCTTGATATTTGTGGTCAAGCGTATATAAATATTTTTTTAATACCGCGCAAGTTTACAATTCTTTTTTTTTTTTTGCTTTTTTGAAGAAATTTTATAATTCCTCTTGCTATAGCATCGTTTTTTAAAAAGTTTGGTTGGTCAATCAAAAGCGTAAAAATACTTACAATTTTAAAAAAAATTACAATATGTTTTGCTATAACAGCCTTTTTTGTTTTTTAACGTTTGGGTTGTGAATTGAGGGGGTTTTCACATTAAATGAAGACCTTAAAATTGTACTCCAGAAGAAATGATGTGTTTTTGCCCATACTTTATTCTAAAAAGCAACTCAACCTCTTTTTGCAAACAGCGAGAAAAAAATCTCAAGCGTTTCAAACTTTTTTTGTGTTCTTGCATTTGAGACACCTGAGATGTAGTACTCTATTGCGCCTGCAAACTCATTTCTGAATAACTAACTCAGAATCCATCTTATCGTTCCCTAGCAACAACCGATAATATTTTTCAGAACTATATTGATAGCTTACAAAATTTTATTGTAAATAACTACAAGTTATTTTAAATATTATTCCAAACAATAATAAAAAACGCATAATAAAAAAATTACCTGTGATTCATACACTTTTTTTGAGATAAAATAAAAACAACTGTTATTTTCAAATTTCGGAGTATCTTATATACCTTCAAATATTAGTTTTTCAGATTTTATAGCTTAAAAATTAATCAATTTATTAAATAATGTTATCATTGCGATTGTTATTGATATAAAAAATATTTAAGACGTGTAATTAAACATTTGACTTAGATTTAGATTATTTTTAAGGTGCATTAATTTTTTTATATAAAAAAAACGCAAGCTATTACGATTGTAGCTCGAATTTTGGCGGTTTGCAACAAAGTATAGCATATTTTTTCTATAGGCAAATAAAATCTTGCTGACCTCGCTAATTGCAGTTTGAAATGACTATTTAACAACAAAACCATTCAAATATTACAACAAAAGCGGTTTAATATTAAGGATCAAAACCCATTTTTGTGTATATTTTTTAAAATAGTGAAATTCAAACAATCACGTGTTTTTGATTTTTTTTAAAAACGTCATAACTGCATATTTTTAATTGGTCCTTTCCTGTCTTTCTACTAATTTACAAGGTCAGTTAGATATAATAATTAACCATAATGGTGTTTCCACTCTTCAATATCATGCTGCAGAGCTCCAGGAAAATAGTAATAAATAGCAATAATAAACTAAAGGAATATAAAACATTCATGCAAACAAGTGATGTAAAAACGATAACTTTAATAAATGTAAAAAAAAATTTTATATAATTTGACTTGTCCAAAAAAATATCCATTTCAAAAAAGTTAAGCTCATAGAAAGACAATAAATTCAAACAGATAATATAAATTCTAGCATATATTTGTGTATTTTTGATATATTTTCTTTGGCGCGGGTCACTAGATTGTTGCTAGAAAGATTTTAAAAAATAATACCAATTTAGTCACTAAAAGTTAAATGCATGTTTAACTATCTCGCGTTTTAATTATCTAGTAGAATCAAACGAATATTTTAACGTGCGTAAATTATTTACTGTTAATTAAATGCTTAAAACACGCTTTTTTAGATATATTGGTTTTGGCTGAAGTATTAAGCTGTAATTACAAAACCGGCGCGGCCACGCCGCGTGGTGACCACGCTGTGGCCACGTTGGTTTTGTTAATATGGCTGATTAGTTTTTTTTTTCAAATACAACAGGATGCTGAAGGTTTAATCTGACTTAAAGTTAATCTGATATTAGCGATTGTTGACACACAGTAAACTGTATTGATTAAATAATCTAGGTTAACAGAGTTATTTTGAGATTAAGACTTAATCTTAGATTAATCATCACTAACTTTGGATTAAATTCTTAATTTATGCAAATTTTTAAACCACCTCTGGAGGTGGATTAAAAATATGCGGGTTTTTTTGATAATATCGAATTAAAGACGATTTAATCTGAGATTAAGTCTTAATCTCACATTAACTCTGTTAACCTAGATAATTTAATCAATACATTTAGTATGTTTACTGTGTGTGGACAATCGCTAATCTCAGATTAATTTTAAGTTGAATTAAACCTTCTGCATGCGGCCCCAGATTAAAAAAAATAACTGGAAATAAAAAAAAATTAATTGGACTTATTTTTTAAAATTATGTTTCTGTTTTCTTTTAACTTTAAACAATGTTTTTTTGTTGAATTTAAACCTTTTTGCTATGAAACGTTCGTCCAGTTTACTGTTTGCGTTTGATTAGTAAAAATAACATTAAGTATCAGTATCAATTTTATTTAACTATATTATAATAATAAAATTCCTAAAAAAATAGGAACTTTTGGGTTTATCCAAAAATTCTAAGTTTAAAACTATTAAACCCATCGGATTTTTTTGCCTTGCTCCCAAAAACTTTATTGTAGTTTTTATCCAACTAATACGAACTTTAAAAAAAACTTAATTTCAAAATTTAATAGAACAATTAAAAAATCAATTTAGTTGACCATTTTTTAATCATGTAATTTTTTAAGATTTAATTGCTTTTATTTTGCAAAATGCTTTTTGTGACTTTTTCTAACAATTTATTCACACATTTTTTTCTCATGTATTTTTTTTTAAATTTAGATGTTTTTGTTTTGCAAAAAATTTTTCCTGAAAAAAACATGAATTGTCCGTCTAAAATTCCAAAATATATTCATGTGACAAATTAATCTTCTGAACCTATTCAAATATTAGTGAGGTTTTCTACCTCTCCTGATTTGGAATTTTCCACTTGGTAGGTGGCTTTGGCTTAGGCGAACATTAAAGGCTGTTTAGATAACAAGGCACATTACCGGCTGTTCTTTTCAGCAGCTTGGCTGTGTTTTGTTTATTACATAATTATATCAATATCATCATTATTCCTCTCATAAATAGACACATTTGGGTGTGAAACCAAATAGGATTTAAATAGGATTTAACATTTGGTATAAAAATAATAAATAGGAAATAAAAAATAGGATTTGACATTTGGTAAAATGCTTAAAAAGTAATTATTTAATTGAAATATTAAAAAAATAGACAAAAAAGTAACATAATATTTAAAAAAAGAAGTTTTATAATCGTTTTGACATGAAATTACTATAAAGTTACATTTTGACAAATATTAAACAAATTTAAACATTACAATTATTTAAAAAACGTCAAAAACTTTTTACTTTCAGCTATTACCGTAGGAATTCTAGCAGCTTTTTTATTTTTTAATTTTGTACTTTTTAGTTGGTCGTTGAAAAATAACAATGAAAATTAGCGAATAAATCAAAAAACAACATGCATTTAGATAACTGAATTGGTTTATTTTAACAATGTTTTGAATGTTTTATATTTATGTCTTTATAAAATATTATATTTTTGATTTTGGAAAATTTTTGACACAGATTATATGCAATTTTCTATGTTTAAATGCGGTGAACTGTTTTCATTCCCATATTCTTGACATTTCTGTAATGTGTTTTTTTTTACTAAATAATTCTGAAACTAAAACTTAAGTGCATTGTGATGAAATGTCGCTGATCAGTTCCAAATGATTATATTTCAATCAAAATCAAAACTGACATTTATGGTCGTGAGAATGGGTGTAATAAAAGGTGTTTTGGCATCTTTTCATAATTTTATTACTCTCCTATTAGACACCTCCATCGTTCCTGGAACGCGTTCCAGGAACGCACCTGGGACGGGTGTAAATCTCAGCCTGTGATTGGCTGTGACATCAATTCCCAGCTTTGATGTTCTGACTATCGACCACCTGCATCGTTCCGGGAGCGCGTCCCAGCGCGTTCTGGGTGCGTTCCAGGGATCCAGAGAAAACCAGAACGCGTTCCAGGATATGGAAAATCCTTGGAACGCGTTCTCTAAAGCGTTCCCGGAGCGCGGAACGCGTTCCGCTCCTAGGCTACTTTCGGCCCGCACCATAATAAGTGTTTTAATATATTAATTAAAGTTAATCAATATCTTGCTAAATAAATTTTGAGTTTTTGATTACCGTCACAATGGTTAAATATTATTACTAAAACAGTACTTTCATGAACAATGATGTCAAATAAGCAAAAATAAATTAGCAATTTGTCCTTTGAAACTATTTTGAAAGCTGCAGAGGTTTTATAAATGTTATGGATGTAAATATATTCTAAATTTAAAAATTAAATTCAAAACCTCCATCCCAAAGTTTTAAATAGAATCTTTTTTTAACTGAAACATTAGTAAAATGAGTATTAAACGCGCAAGTAGCGCCGTACCTACAAAACGGCATTATTTAAAGTCGTAAAATGTACTACTGACTGCTGTTTCTCTTTCTTCTACATATGATTTACTGATTGTCTTTGTTACTTCTTCTAACACTTAAAAACTCTTTTTTTTAAACTATTATGTAGTAATCTAATTACTTTAATGCAAATTGTGGTTAAAGTATAACAAAAAGCTTTACTACATTTTAAACATGTTTTATTTTAAATTAGCTACTTATTAATAATAGGTATTAGAAACAAAAAATGAATTTAAAGGGAGAAGAAATAATTAAAAAAATTTGCATAAAACCAGAATAGTTTCACTGCTGAAAAAACTGTAACAGAAACTGTAATAGTCTATAAAGTCCCCCACCTTCCCGATTTCCCCGACTATGCCACATACAGTGGCGGTCGCGTTGAGGGTCAATTTTAAACCCCCGTTTCTCCGCCCATTTTTAAAACTTTTGCGAGGACTAAGCGCGTTGCCAAGGTTTTCCATGATTTTTGAAGATCTTTGGGCTTTTATTATATCACCATTGGCCTATAGAGAGATCCCAAAGTGCGCAGGACTTAACACTTTTAACAACATAAACGCGTTTCAACCTGGATAATTCAAAAGCAGATACACCTGGTGAACCCGTTCACAGACATTTGGGCCCTCGCATATTCAGTTCTCAAACCTTTTTGCCATAACATTCACCAGGTGTATTTACATTTAGAACATGCTTCTAGGTATTTACCTATTTATTTACTTAATGAAAATTTTTTACTTAAAATAATTGAAAATTAATATTTTTTACAAAACTAGTCCAAGGTAAAGTTAAGCCCAGGTTCTGGTGGTTTTTTTATACTTTACTCTCTGACTCAC
>JASAMX010031479.1:0-12931 GCA_030248175.1 Microlaimidae sp. YZB2_3
TTGTGCCTGTAGAAAATTTTGAATACGCGGCAATCAAGGACTGGTTTCAAAATTACAAACAACCTGCAGCTCAAAATTATTGTAGTAACTTTGATGAAGTATGATTCGGACAAAAATTTAAGATGGTGGAAAGATTATTAATAAAAGGAATTGAATACAATATGCATAATAGCTAATTTAATAAAAAGTTAAAACAATAATTTTAGTAAAAATTACCACATGGCTCTATAATGACGACAAACATCCTTTTTTTTATATAATTGGAACTCTATTAAATAAAATTCGAGTTATAAATGATCAAAAAAAAAAGAGCAAAAACCTGCATCCGATCAGCGAGAGAAGGCACAAAACAAAAAAAAATTTGAAAAAAAATCGTTGTTTCTTAGTTTTTCTTGTTTAAACCTATACTTTTTCAAAATTTCTACACAATTATATGTTTCACTTGAACTGCTTTAATAAATCAGTTTGTGCTAAATAAGTTTTGGTTTTTTGATTAAACATCACAATAGTTAGAAATCATCACTAAAATAGTATTTTCGTAAACAATGTGTTGAAGTAGCAAAAATAACGTTTAAATTTGTTTTGAAACTAATTTCAAACGTACATAGGTCTTTTCATGTTTTGATTGTAAAAATATTCAAAAGTTAAATATCAATTTTAAAAAGTCCATTTCACACTTTTAAATAGAATGACTTTCTGTAATTGTACCATTGAAAAAGTAAAAACTAAGCGCGCCAACAGCGCCGAACCCACGAGCGGCAAAAAACTAAAAATCCTCAAAAAAAAGTTTTTTTGATTTGTAATATTAAAAGTATTTTAAAAATTTTAAAGACTAAGGGGAAAGGGGTCAAGAATTAAATGAACCAATAATGATTTTAAATATTTGAAACTCGTAAAATGTACTAGTCGTTTGCTGTTTCTCAATTTTTTTCCTACATATGATTGGCGCTAGTTGTCATTGTACCCTCTTTCTAAACTAAAAAAAACCCTTATTTAGAACTAGTCTATAGTTTTGTTTTTTATCAAATCGTATCTTGAAGTCTAAACAGAATTTTATTTTTTATAACAAAAAATATTTTTTTTAATCTGAAACATGATAAACAACTTCAAGCTTTTATCCCCAAGCGTTAACTAGAATTCAACTTTATTTTTTTTTGTTTAAGATATTAATTTTTAACACATACTGAGCCTGTAGACTGTTTGTAGTAATCCAACACTTCCAATCGCTGTTCGTTATTTAACTTTGCAAACAAATCAATAATTTTGTCACCTTCAGACTCACCCATTGCTTTCTGAATTTTTTTGGCAGTGTCCCATGGCTTAAAGTCGGCAAAAGGAATAATAGTTCCTCTCCACTAAAAAAGTAAAATTAACAAAACTCTTGAACGCATTTACTATATAATAATAAAACCTGTTGCCTTTTGCAAAATATTTTGAGGGTTTTCTGATTGACCTGAGGCTGCTTTAATTTTAACAATATATAACATAATAGTAAAAGAAAAATATATCACTTTATAATTAGCTCAGAAACACTTAGTACCTTTAGGCAGTTTCTTAGTTTGGGCCCTAAATAGTTCTAATGGGCCCCAGCAAAATTAAGTAACTTCATATATAACTTCTCTTAAAATTTCGTGATATTATTCCGTTTTTAATAAAAATAAACAAACAGTTTGTTTTTATTTTATTTCAGAATTCATGATTTCTTCGTATTTAAATTCAAATAGCCACGATTTTTGATCGAAAATTATATAAAGAACAGCTTTTTTAACGATTTTTTTCCTAGGGCCCTAATTGTGGTCATGTGGTCCTAATTAAAGAAGTCGAAGGTCCTAATTAGAATGCTCTTTAATTAGCCACTTAAAACCGTAACTAGGGGTGCCTAACTTAACCTTATTTATGGAATGCACTAGTTGGGGCACTGTATTTGACTGAACATTATATGAAGAAACATATATATTGTTTTCTGTTTAAATGTTGTTTATTTTTTTCATTATTCTGTACGGTGACTGCTTCACACACTTATAAGTGACCATAATAAATCATTAAATTTGCTTTTATTCAGATGTTTGCTGACCAATTGTTAGTGACATAAAAAGAATAAATTTACCAGGTATTGTTATTTTAAATGAATTATTTAAAGGAATCTTATTTAGTTTGGTTTTTTTTAATTTTTGCAATATTAACGCATAATATATTTTTCAAACAATTTAGAAAAAATAAAATGTTTGAGAAAATTATAGTGACAAATACAAACACCAAGGAGTACACTCTGTTTTTTATATAATCAATATAATCAATACAAGTTTTTTAAACCTAGTCAGTGATTTGTAATCTTTTTGTTTTGGGAAATATATATTAGCATTTCTCCATTGCCACAAAATAACAATAGAAAGAAGGTTTAAACTAAATCAGATATTAATGACTGGATTCTTCAGTTTTTGTTGTTTCATATGTATTTTACCGCCACGGTTTATTTTTTTGTTCTTTTTGAATTTTTCTACAACTTTTTATTAATTATTTATTTTAATTATTCTTCCATTTTTCTGTATTTCCAATTTGTTATTACTTTTAAATAATGTACTACTTTTTGTTGTTTCATATGTGTTTTACCGCCACGGTTTATTTCTTTGTTCTTTTCTAATTTTTCTACAACTTTTTATTAATTATTTATTTTAATTATTCTTCCATTTTTCTGTATTTCCAATTTGTTATTACTTTTAACAAATGTACTACTAAATTTCACTGAGGAGCTCCGACCTTTATTTTGCTTATGAGAGATTAAAAAATACGTCTAAAATTAAGGTAGAAACGTATTTTTAACAATCTTTAACTATAAATCAATATTATTGTATTCTTCTATAATTTTTTTGCTCTAATAGGCTTATTTATCGCGGTCCAAACTTTAAATTTTATGTCATTAGTAATTTTTTGGGGTTTTCTTTTCCCCCCTATCGTTTTTGTTGTTTGTTTTTAATTCTAATTAAACGAAAACAGTTTATAGTTCAAAAATCTTATATCGTAATTTTCAAATAAAACAAATGGTAAGTCCAAATAAAAGTATAAATGGACGGTTTTAAATATTAAAATTGTTTAATATAGAGAACCTATTTTCTGTAGCCCCATGAACTGTCAAATATTTACAAGTTATTCGTCGGTTTTTAAATACCTCATCAACTGCGGTAAATTAATGTACAGGAAGTGCAGGTATAAATTTTTTTAGTAGTCTCTGGAGATTAGAATGTTAATAACTATCCTGCATGTTAAGTGATTTTTTGTGTATTAGTAATTTTCTTACCTTCCAATTTCATGCTCAAAAACTGCTAAGCTCTTTTCTTTAAATAAATGATCTTAAACTATTTAGTTTAGTTTACAACAAAATTTTAATAAAATAATTTTGAAATAACTCTTTAAATGTGCGGTACTGAGACAAACTTTTTGTTTTGATAATTTCCTGATAATTTTTTACTTCTGCCCCCTAATAACATACAAAATTTTTTTTATGTATATAAAAATATTTTCAGTGGTTCAGGAGATATTGCTCTACAAAAATGGCTTTTTTGACAATTCTGTACTTGAAAAATTGCTCAATGGGTATTAAAATTTAAATTACAAAATATGCACCCAAAAAGCGGTTATTTTCTACTTGATACCTTGATCATTAAGATTGGTGCAGTATTTATCGAGATATTGCGTTTCTCGTACAAAAACATCATAACGACGGTAGTAATTTTGTGAAATTTTTCCAACCTTTCTTTCCTTCACTTCGTGTTTTTAGCAAAAAAATCGAGTGTTTTTTGTACGAGAAACGCAATATCTCGACAAATACTGCACCAATCTTAACGATCAAGGTTTCAAAATAAATTGGAAAATAACGGCAATAAAAGTTGGTCAAACTTAATCAAATCACTGCCGTGGTTTGGTTCTTTAGCACCAAGATCGGTGTTTGTTTGTACGGGAAACACAATATTTTCTTACAAATCCTAACGATCAAAGTATCAAATTAAAGTAGAAAGTAGCTTTCTTTGAGTGCATATTTTGTAATTTAAATTTTAATACCCATTGAGCAGTCTTCAAGTACTGACTTGTCAAAAAACGCTATTTTTGGAGAGTCATATCTCTTAAACCACTGGAGATATTTTGATAAAAAAATAAATTTTTGTGGCCTATTGGGGTTAGGGTTAAGGTTTATACAAAAAAATAGTCAAAATTGAAGACAAAAACTTTGACTCGGTACAGTACCTTTAAGTACTTGTAAATTAATAAAAAACAATGCAGAGCTTTGGGTTTACTCCAAAGCTTCGAAAAGTAAAACTCCTCTTAAATATTCCTAGTTTTTATAAGAATTACTGACTTACAACTGCCTTTGATGCCACCGGATGCGTATAAAAATCAATCGCCGACGTTTTTCTACCAGCTTTCGAGCTGGGCGACACAGTCAAATCCTTTTTGTCACCATTGCTATTTTGCAAAACTTCTTTATCAAGTGTTAGATTTTCTTCTTCGCCCGCAGATACCTCAACGTCAGAAGTCTGGCCTGGAGTTAGTGGAAGTTGTATCCCGGCCAGTTTCAGATAGCCTTGATAGCAACTATAAACATAATAACAACAAAATCTTTTTTATTGATTTTTATATGAAACTTTTAGACAGCGTCACGTTCGAAGTTTAAAAACTATCAAATGGTAATTACTATTCGTGATTTGCGCTATATGTTTTGCTATAATCAAAATGGAAAATGGAAATTTTTTTCACGTGCGGTCGTATTCCAAGACGTAGAAATAACAAAATGTTTACTCCATGTTATTTTTGTGGCTGCGGCGTGCGCCCATTACAATAAGCCCATGTTTTCACTGAAAAAAAGCAAAAGTTAGCTGTTGGTTAAATTAGTACTTTAATACTGTGGATTTCAAATAAAAAAGTAATCAAGACACACCGCATACAGAAATTTTTTTGGTATGAATTTTATGAAATTTTCAACAGGTTTGAATGCCAGTTAGAAAGCTATTAATACAGAAAGACTTTTAGCAGTGATACATAGTGTAAATATTGTAAGGGGGTATTTTTTTAAGTAAGATCCATAAGGCTTAACCAAAAAGATAACAAACTACTCATTGCATTTTAAATTATGCCTCGGGTATTTTCGCATTATACAAATTTTAATAAATAAATAAATATATAAAAATAAAACCAAAATAATGTCTGCTTTCACGTTCATTATAGATACCTTTTTCCCATTGTTTATTAGTTCTGAAAATAATTCTATAGCGTCGCAATTATGAGTAGATTCCTAACACTGAACAGTTCTGTTCAAATAGGATATTTTTGACCATTTTGTTTTGTTATACAGAAAGAATCCGTAACCAATAACGTAGTCAATTTCTTTCTTTTTTTTTAAAAAATAGCCTTAGTTATGTATTTAATGCCAGTCGAAATTTAAACATAATTTTGAACTTAAGCTTAACGTTAGCTTCCTTTCTGTCACGTTTTGTCAACATCCGTTTACTATTTATAAATAAAATTATCATAGGATTCTTTAAAATTGGAATTCCAAATTTTAACCTTTCCGGCCGAAATAAACCATTGATTATTGACCCTGTTTGCACTAAGTCTTTATTTTTCTTGAAAAATATTACAACGTGTGTACTGCATTATGTTCGTTACTTGTGTTCTATCTTCTGGCGAAATTTTATCCCAATTGGCCTTTATTTCTTCTTTGGAAGTGTCTCCTTCCAGTACTTTCTTAATTTCCTCAGACACCGGTGTTGGGTTTACGACGTGGGGAGTTAATGCAGCGGGTACTCTGTCGTATTTTTTCACGTAGTTTCGATACTCTTCAAATTCCGCCTGCAAAACTTTTGTGAACCGCTGATAAATGCGTAGCTCAATAAGAAACTCAAAAGAATTATTTTAATTTTGCGTGTTTGAAGTTATTTTATTTAAAGACTAATCTACCCCTGGCAGATTGAAATCTCCAGTTAAAACAATGGTTCCTACAAAGTTTTTGTCAAATTCCGAATTAGCTCAAATATTAGATTGTCTTTTACGTTGCTAGTACTAGGTTCTCTATAAATACCAATGAATCTCAGTTTAGATGACTTCTGTAGAAAAATTTCAATCGCTACTAGTTCTATTGCATCATACTCTTCCTCAATTTCAACTTCAACTACTCTAAAAAAATTTCAATTAATGGAACTACTCCACCCCCTCGCCACTTCTGTCGATCCCTTCGATAAACATTAAATTCTTTTTTTTTTGTTGATAATCATTGCGTTTGAAGTTGTTTCAGTGAGCCACGTTTCATAAATAAAGCAAAAATCAACAGCACTATCTCCTGAAATCAGAACATCAAGCTCGTCTAAGGAGTTAGCAAAGCTTCTTGCATTCGTACACAAAATTTTTATACTAGGTATAAGCTTTAGTTCACTATAATGGTAATTAGGTCGCGAAATATCCTATTTTGAAACCTTTCAGGGAACCTTGAGAGTAATGTCGAAAAAAAGGGATCACTTTCAGCAGAATACTGAAGTGAAACCTATTTGTTCTGCTCTCTTAGCTCCCAAAGTTTGCAAAGCAACTCTTTTTGACAGGCTCTCTGTTATTCAGTCAGAGACGACGGCCTTACATTAACTTTGTCATATTTGGGCTAATTCCTTAGGCGACCCAGGCTAATGAACTAACTTATTACGAATATGTCTGTTGATTAACCTAATTTTCAGCAGCCTGGGGCGGTAAAAAGTGCGTAATTGTCACAGCAACTGAATCTTTTTGTGGAAAAATCGCACAAAAACTGCTGAACGTACTATTGCTGAAATAAAAAAATACAAAACGACCAATCAGCTGCGTGCCAACCACGCTTATGCAAATTATTATTTACGTGACTTTGGTCGATCATAAAAATATTATTTTGGTTGAACAGGTACTACAACAGCTTATTCAGGTACTGAATGACAAAATAGCTTTTTGTCATTGACAAGGAAATGTCTTTTTTTAATGTTCTTGTTTACAAACTTTGGAGTACGTTGAATTCATTTAAATCAAACCAAAATAATTTAACATACTCATTTATCATCGGTTCACAAAAGTTTTGCAGGCGGAATTTGAAGAGTATCGAAACTACGTGAAAAAATACGACAGAGTACCCGCTGCATTAACTCCCCACGTCGTAAACCCAACACCGGTGTCTGAGGAAATTAAGAAAGTACTGGAAGGAGACACTTCCAAAGAAGAAATAAAGGCCAATTGGGATAAAATTTCGCCAGAAGATAGAACACAAGTAACGAACATAATGCAGTACACACGTTGTAATATTTTTCAAGAAAAATAAAGACTTAGTGCAAACAGGGTCAATAATCAATGGTTTATTTCGGCCGGAAAGGTTAAAATTTGGAATTCCAATTTTAAAGAATCCTATGATAATTTTATTTATAAATAGTAAACGGATGTTGACAAAACGTGACAGAAAGGAAGCTAACGTTAAGCTTAAGTTCAAAATTATGTTTAAATTTCGACTGGCATTAAATACATAACTAAGGCTATTTTTTAAAAAAAAAGAAAGAAATTGACTACGTTATTGGTTACGGATTCTTTCTGTATAACAAAACAAAATGGTCAAAAATATCCTATTTGAACAGAACTGTTCAGTGTTAGGAATCTACTCATAATTGCGACGCTATAGAATTATTTTCAGAACTAATAAACAATGGGAAAAAGGTATCTATAATGAACGTGAAAGCAGACATTATTTTGGTTTTATTTTTATATATTTATTTATTTATTAAAATTTGCATAATGCGAAAATACCCGAGGCATAATTTAAAATGCAATGAGTAGTTTGTTATCTTTTTGGTTAAGCCTTATGGATCTTACTTAAAAAAATACCCCCTTACAATATTTACACTATGTATCACTGCTAAAAGTCTTTCTGTATTAATAGCTTTCTAACTGGCATTCAAACCTGTTGAAAATTTCATAAAATTCATACCAAAAAAATTTCTGTATGCGGTGTGTCTTGATTACTTTTTTATTTGAAATCCACAGTATTAAAGTACTAATTTAACCAACAGCTAACTTTTGCTTTTTTTCAGTGAAAACATGGGCTTATTGTAATGGGCGCACGCCGCAGCCACAAAAATAACATGGAGTAAACATTTTGTTATTTCTACGTCTTGGAATACGACCGCACGTGAAAAAAATTTCCATTTTCCATTTTGATTATAGCAAAACATATAGCGCAAATCACGAATAGTAATTACCATTTGATAGTTTTTAAACTTCGAACGTGACGCTGTCTTAAAAGTTTCATATAAAAAATCAATAAAAAAGATTTTGTTGTTATTATGTTTATAGTTGCTATCAAGGCTATCTGAAACTGGCCGGGATACAACTCCACTAACTCCAGGCCAGACTTCTGACGTTGAGGTATCTGCGGGCGAAGAAGAAAATCTAACACTTGATAAAGAAGTTTTGCAAAATAGCAATGGTGACAAAAAGGATTTGACTGTGTCGCCCAGCTCGAAAGCTGGTAGAAAAACGTCGGCGATTGATTTTTATACGCATCCGGTGGCATCAAAGGCAGTTGTAAGTCAGTAATTCTTATAAAAACTAGGAATATTTAAGAGGAGTTTTACTTTTCAAAGCTTTGGAGTAAACCCAAAGCTCTGCATTGTTTTTTATTAATTTACAAGTACTTAAAGGTACTGTACCGAGTCAAATTTTTTGTCTTCGATTTTGACTATTTTTTTGTATAAACCTTAACCCTAACCCCAATAGGCCACAAAAATTTATTTTTTATCAAAATATCTCCAGTGGTTTAAGAGATATGACTCTCCAAAAATAGCGTTTTTTGACAAGTCAGTACTTGAAGACTGCTCAATGGGTATTAAAATTTAAATTACAAAATATGCACTCAAAGAAAGCTACTTTCTACTTTAATTTGATACTTTGATCGTTAGGATTTGTCAAAATATTGTGTTTCCCGTACAAAAAAACACCGATTTTGTTGCTAAAGAACCAAACCACGGCAGTGATTTGATTAAGTTTGACCAACTTTTATTGCCGTTATTTTCCAATTTATTTTGAAACCTTGATCGTTAAGATTGGTGCAGTATTTGTCGAGATATTGCGTTTCTCGTACAAAAAACACTCGATTTTTTTGCTAAAAACACGAAGTGAAGGAAAGAAAGGTTGGAAAAATTTCACAAAATTACTGCCGTCGTTTGATGTTTTTGTACGAGAAACGCAATATCTCGACAAATACTGCACTAATCTTAACTATCAAGGTATCAAACTAAAGTAGAAAATAGCCGCTTTTTTAAGTGCATATTTTGTAATTTAAATTTTAATACCCATTGAGCAATTTTTCAAGTACAGAATTGTTAAAAAAACATCATTTTTAGAGGGTCATATCTCCTGAACCACTGGAAATATTTTTATATACATAAAAAAATTTTGTATGTTATTAGGGGCAGAAGTAAAAAATTATCAGAAATTATCAAAACAAAAAGTTTGTCTCAGTACCGCACATTTAAAGAGTTATTTCAAAATTATTTTATTAAAATTTTGTTGTAAACTAAACTAAATAGTTTAAGATCATTTATTTAAAGAAAAGAGCTTAGCAGTTTTAGAGCATGAAATTGGAAGGTAAGAAAATTACTAATACACAAAAAATCACTTAACATGCAGGATAGTTCTTAACATTCTAATCTCCAGAGACTACTAAAAAAATTTATACCTGCACTTCCTGTACATTAATTTACCGCAGTTGATGAGGTATTTAAAAACCGACGAATAACTTGTAAATATTTGACCGTTCATGGGGCTACAGAAAATAGGTTCTCTATATTAAACAATTTTAATATTTAAAACCGTCCATTTATACTTTTATTTGGACTTACCATTTGTTTTATTTGAAAATTACGATATAAGAATTTTGAACTATAAACTGTTTTCGTTTAATTAAAATTAAAAACAAACAACAAAATCGGTGGGGGGAAAAGAAAACCCCAAAAAATTACTAATGACATAAAATTTAAAGTTTGGACCGCGATAAATAAGCCTATTAGAGCAAAAAAATTATAGAAGAATACAATAATATTGATTTATAGTTAAAGATTGTTAAAAATACGTTTCTACCTTAATTTTAGACGTATTTTTTAATCTCTAGTAAGCAAAATAAAGGTCGGAGCTCCTCAGTGAAATTTAGTAGTACATTATTTAAAAGTAATAACAAATTGGAAATACAGAAAAATGGAAGAATAATTAAAATAAATAATTAATAAAAAGTTGTAGAAAAATTCAAAAAGAACAAAGAAATAAACCGTGGCGGTAAAACACATATGAAACAACAAAAAGTAGTACATTATTTAAAAGTAATAACAAATTGGAAATACAGAAAAATGGAAGAATAATTAAAATAAATAATTAATAAAAAGTTGTAGAAAAATTCAAAAAGAACAAAAAAATAAACCGTGGCGGTAAAATACATATGAAACAACAAAAACTGAAGAATCCAGTCATTAATATCTGATTTAATTTAAAGCTTCTTTCTATTGTTATTTTGTGGCAATGGAGAAATGCTAATATATATTTCCCAAAACAAAGGATTACCAATCATGACTAGGTTTAAAAAACTTGTATTGATTATATTGATTATATAAAAAACGGAGTGTTCTCCTTGGTGTTTGTATTTGTCACTATAATTTTCTCAAACATTTTATTTTTTCTAAATTGTTTGAAAAATATATTATGCGTTAATATTGCCGGAATTAAAAAAAACCAAACTAAATAAGATTCCTTTAAATAATTCATTTAAAATAACAATACCTGGTAAATTTATTCTTTTTATGTCACTAACAATTGGTCAGCAAACATCTGAATAAAAGCAAAATTAATGATTTATAATGGTCCCTTATAAGTGTGTGAAGCAGTCACCGAACCGAATAATGAAAAAAATAAACAACATGAAAACAGAAAACAATATATATGTGACTTCATATAATGTTCAGACAAATACAGTGCCCCAACTAGTGCATTCCATAGATAAGGTTAAGTTAGGCACCCCTAGTTACGGTTTTAAGTGGCTAATTAAAGAGCATTCTAATTAGGACCTTCGACTTCTTTAATTAGGACCACATGACCACAATTAGGGCGCTAGGAAAAAAATCATTAAAAAAGCTGTTCTTTATATAATTTTCGATCAAAAATCGTGGCTATTTGAATTTAAATACGAAGAAATCATGAATTTTGTAAATAAAATAAAAACAAACTGTTTGTTTATTTTTATTAAAAACGAATAATTTATCACGAAATTTTAAGAGAAGTTATATATGAAGTTACTTAATTTTGCTGGGGCCCATTAGAACTATTTAGGGCCCAAACTAAGAAACTGCCTAAAGGTACTAAGTGTTTCTGAGCTAATTATAAAGTGATATATTTTTCTTTTACTATTATGTTATATATTGTTAAAATTAAAGCAGCCTCAGGTCAATCAGAAAACCCTCAAAATATTTTGCAAAAGGCAACAGGTTTTATTATTATATAGTAAATGCGTTCAAGAGTTTTGTTAATTTTACTTTTTTAGTGGAGAGGAACTATTATTCCTTTTGCCGACTTTAAGCCATGGGACACTGCCAAAAAAATTCAGAAAGCAATGGGTGAGTCTGAAGGTGACAAAATTATTGATTTGTTTGCAAAGTTAAATAACGAACAGCGATTGGAAGTGTTGGATTACTACAAACAGTCTACAGGCTCAGTATGTGTTAAAAATTAATATCTTAAACAAAAAAAATAAAGTTGAATTCTACTTAACGCTTGGGGATAAAAGCTTGAAGTTGTTTATCATGTTTCAGATTAAAAAAAATATTTTTTGTTATAAAAAATAAAATTCTGTTTAGACTTCAAGATACGATTTGATAAAAAACAAAACTATAGACTAGTTCTAAATAAGGGTTTTTTTTAGTTTAGAAAGAGGGTACAATGACAACTAGCGCCAATCATATGTAGGAAAAAAATTGAGAAACAGCAAACGACTAGTACATTTTACGGTTTCAAATATTTTAAATATTTATTGGTTCATTATCTTGACCCCTTCCCTTTAAACTTTAAAATTTTTAAAATACTTTTAATATTACAAATCAAAAAAACTTTTTTTTGAGGATTTTTAGTTTTTTGCCGCTCGTGGGTTCGGCGCTGCTGGCGCGCTTAGTTTTTACTTTTTCAATGGTACAATTACAGAAAGTCATTCTATTTAAAAGTGTGAAATGGACTTTTTAAAATTGATATTTAAATTTTGAATATTTTTACAATCAAAACATTGAAAAAACCTATGTACGTTTGAAATTAGTTTCAAAGCACAAATTTCAACGTTATTTTTGCTAATTCAACACATTGTTTACGAAAATACTATTTTAGTGATGATTTCTAACTATTGTGATGTTTAATCAAAAAACCAAAACTTATTTAGCACAAACTGATTTATTAAAGCAGTTCAAGTGAAACATATAATTGTGTAGAAATTTTAATAAAGTATAGGTTTAAACAAGAAAAACTAAGAAAACAACGATTTTTTTTCAAATTTTTTTTCGTTTTGTGCCTTCTCTCATTGATCGGATGCAGTGTTTGCTCTTTTTTTTTGATCATTTATAACTCGAATTTTATTAATAGAGTTCCAATTATATCTGAAAAAAAAGGATGTTTGTCGTCATTATAGAGCCATGTGGTAATTTTTACTAAAATTATTGTTTAACTTTTTATTAAATTAGCTATTATGCATATTGTATTCAATTCCTTTTATTAATAATCTTTCCGCCATCTTAAATTTTTTGCTGAATCATACTTCATCAAAGTTACTACAATAATTTTGAGCTGCAGGTTGTTTGTCATTTTGAAACCAGTCCTTGATTGCCGCGTATTCAAAATTTTCTACAGGCACAATAGT
>JASAMX010031480.1:0-27013 GCA_030248175.1 Microlaimidae sp. YZB2_3
TATTGCTCCTTGAAATGTTAGCATAGAGCAGGAAAAGGTGCGATTTTTCCCTGGGCGTTCAGACAGAAAATATGAGGACTTAGTTGACATGGACATCATGTGGACTATAGGAAATTTGCATTTAGTTTGGTAGCTGCTCACTACATAAAATTTCTAGTCATACAATAATGATTTGTTTATACATCGATCTAATATTACGGCACTGTTGCATTTTTTTTTAAGTTTGATGAAATGTCAATTAAAAAAATTATACTCACAGCAATGTTTGACAAGCGAAAAAACAGTGGCGTGCCCAGGGATTTCATTTCGGCGGGGGGGGGCGGGCGGTCTGGGGGGGGGGTACATACTAACCCTGAGGGGAGGTCTGGGGGGCGGCAGCCCCCCAGAAATGGGGGGTCTGGGGGGCGAAAGCCCCCCGGCGGGGTCAAGGGGCAGAGCCCCTTGTCAGGGGGGTCCGGGGGCAGAATGCCCCCCGGGGGGAGAAAATTTTTAATTTAAGATGATTTAAGAGATCTAGAAATTTTAATTCCAGATGATAATTAAAACAAAATTTAAGGTTTTTTTATTCGTATCCATTTAAAACATGTGTTTAAAACGTTAATTAATAGTGTTTATAGTAGTTTTATTTAACATGTATACCTTAACTATTGAGCGGCAAAATCGATTTGAAATTGAAAAACTGAGATAAATTGTCAATTTAAACTACCGAAAATTTGGTTTTTGGACTATTAATATGCTTTTGGAAGGCATCAGGAACGTTTCTGTATTAATATTTAAGAAAAAAAATTTTCTCTCCCAAAATTCAAAAAATGTAAGGGTCCCCCCTTACGAAAAAATCCTGGGCACGCCACTGTTTTGCGCTTGTCAAACATTGCTGTGAGTATAATTTTTTTAATTGACATTTCATCAAACTAAAAAAAATGCAACAGTGCCGTAATATTAGATCAATGTATAAACAAATCATTATCATATGGTAAAAATTTTTATGTAGTGAGCAGCTACCCGAAACTAAAATGCAAATTTCCTTATATTCCTTATAATGTCTATTCTCAGACGAATCCACAGATTTTCCGTGCTCCAAAACAAGGAAAATTTTTCGCCCAGGGAAAAATCGCAGCCTTTTTCCTGCTCTATGCTTAGAGCATTTTTCAAGGCTAATCTACGATCTTTTTCGAACTAAATTAAAAAAATAGCCGAATAAACTATAGTTGTAGCTGCGCAATAGACATATGTTTATAACCATTCTGTTACCGAGATATAGTTTTTTAAAATAATAATAAATAATAATAAGAAGAAGAATTTAAATTACAAATTTTACCAATCGTTCGTGTTAATTTAGTTAAGTGCGGTGCAGTGACAATTCAGACAAAATTTACTTACTATTTTTTAATATTTGGCGCGATGCCGTGCGCCAATGATCTGCAATTATAATTTTTAAACTAAAATAATAATAGAAGAAGAAGATGATGAACACTGACCTGTGCAGGGCTTTTAAAAATGCCTTGTTTTTATTGGGAGGATTTGCCCGTTTCATCGCCAAAAAATGAAAAAGTACCCTAAAAATATGACGCCATTTTTGACCTCTACGATGCCATTATTGCGAATTTTTGCAGTTTCTAGCCTATTTCAATGTTTAAGCCATTTTAGTCATTTTTACCTTATTTCCGCTTTTTTTGTCCCCTTCCCTCTCCCTTTTTCTCCTTTTTTTCTCTTTTCTTTCCCCCCTGCTCGCCCCCCGTTTATCGGCCCCCCCCCGTTTCAAAAAAAGTTTGCTCCTGGCCCCCATTTCTCGGGATCGCCCCCGCTTTAAGTCTGGCAGTGCATAGTTCGTGTTACACGTAGATCACAAAATTTACTCACGTTCTCTAAGTATAGTTGGCGCGGTGCCGTGGGTTAAATTGCAGTGTGGCACCTCCTCACCACCGATAATTGGAATTATATTTTTGTGATATAAATAATAATAAGAAGAAAAAGATGATGAACATGAATTACAAAATTTACCAGGTGCTCTAGTTATAGTTTTTGCAGTGCCGTGGGGCTAACTCGCAGTAGGCGCTCCCGCGCCACTGATGATTGCAATTATCAGTGATTTTTGATTAAAAACCTTAATTTTTGAAAACGTTAAAAAAGCAGGGATAAACGTAGATAAAGCTTTATAATACACTGTTTTTGGCCTAATAACCTATTATCTAATGTTTTTTTAGTTGAAAATTACATTAGCGCATATTGGCAGAGCCTGGATTTCACAAAAAAAGAATTAAGAGACCTTCAAACCCCTTGGCTACACCCACATTGTAAACCAAAGCACGTGAGCAGCATCTTGACTCCATGTTATTCAGGGTACCTACCTACCTACCCATATGAAAAAAACCCGAGCCAATGCTATAGGCGGCTGGAAAATTTAGGAGAGGTACATAAATCAACCAATGTGATTGTTTTGTTTTGCTTTCTGTGTAGTACTTATTGCCTATAAAAAATATTATACTAACTTTGAAATAACATTAGCATTAGGAAAGATAAATAGGGAGATATGTATGTATACTATTGAAAGTGATGGCCTGCACAAAAAATCGGAAGATGAGATGGATTTTGTTTTTTAAATGGTATAATGATCAAACTTTAATAAATATGATGAAACAAATTAGTTATTTTACATTAATGTGTTTATTCCACATCGTCTTTTTAAAACATCGACACAGCGAACGTTAAATAATATCATCATTAAAACAGCAAACGGATAATCACAGCAGAACTACACATGCCTTATGACTAAATAATAACTTGTTCACCTTTATAATAATACGTGAAGAATTCCATGTTATTTTGTTCCGACTTTAAAGTGAAGACGATTTGATTTCAAAAAAATTACTTTTGTATTCCTTTATTTAGAAGCAATAAAAACCTTACTGAAGCTTTTTATGGTTCTCAGTGCTTGCGTTACCTGATGCAACAACGTGTTCTAAAAAACTACCTTACAGATTGGAATTACGAAGACATAACTTTGGAAGAACGTAAGATTTTGTTGCTATTGTTTTTATTCTACCACTTATGTTTTTTATAAGTGGGTAGGCTCAGGGGTTTAAACAAAATCTTAAAACATTTTCCCTAAAAATTTCGCCAAGCAAGCTCAAAACACCAACCTTCTAAAATTTAAGGGGTCGTATCGCAGTACAAACTCCACTGAAATAGGTTTTCCCCTATATCGAAGTCCAAGAGGCTATGCTTATAATTCACCATTCATTAAAATTTTTTCGCTCTTTCAAATGTGATGCCGTGACAAAATTGACTCAATATTCTACTCTGGATGTTTGATGCCTTTCCGCATGAAAGATGTTTTGACTAGTCAAAAACAAACAACATCAGTCTGCCTGGAGTGCCTGGGTGGAGTACCCTTTTTTACTAAATGCTCCAAGAGCTAAACCTTTTCATAGATGAACAAGGGGGGTAGGGTGGGGTCCAGCCCCCCCCCTAACCTCCAAGTTTTGGCCCCCCCTAGAAAAAAATCCAGGGTCCCCTCTCCCCCCCAAATTTTCGAATTTTTTAACCCGGACCCCCCTCTAGGACACCCCCCTCCCCTCTCAAGAAAAGTTGTTTTTTATACCAAATTTTTTTCCAAAAACGTGAATTTTTTGAGATTTGAGATTCTAAAGTTTTTTAAAATTAATTGTAAAAACCATAAAAACCCAAATTCGATTTTTAGCAGTTTTTGCTTTTTTGTGTAAGATTCTCCAGGAATGATTAACCCTTTACCTGCAGAATTGTAAAAAAATGTGCAACATTGCATAATATTACAATTTAATATTTGTTGACTGAGTTATTTCGATAACGAAATACCTTTTTATCAAGCAAAAACTGTTTTTAAAACTTTTTTTTTGACAAAAAATGCTTTTTTTTTTGCCTGGTTGATTATTTACGTAAGATTTTTAGAGAAACGTCAAAAACATGTAAAATTTGAAATTTTATTTGTGGATTTTATTAATTTTATCATGTCTCGAAAAGTACTGATGTTTCAAAAATAAACGCATATAATTCTTATAAAAACTAGTGTAATATAAATAAACCTCATTTTAAAGTAAAAATGTTCATTTTGGATTCAGCGAAAAACTAATTTTTTGGTTGATATTATTACTTGTTTTTTCAAAAGTGTTTTTGTTTAATTTTGTCCTTAAAATAATTTTAAAACAATGTATTAATTACATTTTAGGCGCCTACTATTTAGATCGATGGTTTCTTCATTATCTGCCTGTTTGTTTTCAAAGAATTGACTCGTTCTTGTCAGAAATGGCTTCTTGTGTTTTAAAAAAATTAAAAAAAGACCATCCAGATCATCCGATACATTCTAACCAATCATGTGATCAAAAAAGTTAGTCAATTATAATAAACAATTTTGGTGGGACTGTTTAAAATCAGGAATTTTGAACCAAGTTTATTGAAATAACTATAATAAATTTGTACTCCGAGTTTAAGGGTGTAAGGGCTTTGTAACTACTGGTGCAAATGTAAGTGCGCGAAATTGGATTGGTTTGAAGAATGAAATTGGGGAAACAAACGATGAATCAAGGTGATCAGGACAATCACTCAATCAAGATGCTCAAAACAGACTATCAATCCAGAACAATTTTGGTAGTTACAATAATAATTATAACGTGCCGTTTCCTTAAATCTGTAAACAAAGTTGTGCTTAGTCATATCATGCTGCACTGACCCGTATTGGTAGTGAGTTCTAATGTTTTAAGGTGATATGAATAGCAATTCCCATTTTATATGGGGATATTGGGATTTCTACACAAACAAACAAATATATATATATGTAATATATATAAAAATCCGGCAAAGCAGATTTTTTGTAAGGGGAGGGCCCTTACGTTTTTTAAAATTTTGGAGAAAATTTTTTTCTTTAAATATAACTTGAGAAACATTCCTGATGGGTTCCAAAAGCATAAAAACACTAAAAAAACTGAAATTTTCATTGGGGAGTGTACATTGATAATTTATATTAGTTTTTTTAATTTTGATGGATTGTACCATTCAATACATAGCTAAAGCATATGCCTTTGCCTTAGATATTGAATAACAATACTATACATGTTAAAACTCATTATATTATGAGATATATAGGTTTGATAATGGCTCTTTAAAAACTTTAACAAACGGTTTTTATACTTGTGGAGTAGTCTGCCTCTCTAACCCCCCTTTCTTGGCGAAGCGCAGCATGTTATATAGGTTTCCTTTTTACTTTTCGAATATTGTGTTATTAAAATTTAAAACAAATCCTAGTCTATTAGTGCATTCTAAAACCATAAATTAATCAATATAAAAATTTTTCCAGCTATGCAAGAAGGTCTTATTTATATGCAGTAAAATTAATATTATCAGTAATATTTTTATTGTTATCATAAACTTCAATCATACTCATGCGCAAAATTTAAAGACATCAGGCAATAGATAGTTTTTTATTATACAATTTCATCGGCAGATTAATTTCCAGGATCAGTCAAAATTGTATAGAAATTAGGTAAAAAAAAACAAAAGTAAAATTTATGTTCACGCAATCATCGGGGGATGATTTTTAGGCAGTTTTTAGTAGATTTAGCAAAAAATTTCGCCTCCGGCGGTTGGGGGGACACCCCCTCCGGACTTCCCGGCCGACGCTTCAGCTGGCGCCGCTAGGCGGCACAGGTGGCTGCGCTGCGCGCAGCTTTTGTGACATATTTTTCTCCTCGGAGACCGCCTCAAATAAAATCCTGTGTACGCCACTGTTAAAAAGTTAAATATTTTTGTCCTTGAATCGGCTCAATCTTATTGGTAAGAGTAAAAATAGCCAATATAAAGCCACCAATATATTTTTTTTTATAAAAAGATTAACAGGGAAATCTATACTGTACAGGAAAACAATTTTAACTAAAGGGGGTAGTAAGCCTTCTCCAAAAACCCCAAATGGTTTCGGGTGGATGACATATCATTGAAAAGCTTATAGCAGTTTAGAAAATATTTTAATTTGAAGTTAAAAAAATTAACATGAATATCTTTATAGTGTTAGTGGACAAAGCGTTATCATTAAAAGGAAATAAGTTGGAAAATAAGAAATTTTTTGCTGAATTGGCTCAAACTTATGTTGCAAACTTGAGTTATTAAAAATCAGCTTGAAAGATTAAAATCGACATCTTTCTTTTATACTGGACAACACATTTTTACTAACGAACGGAGGGACCCTCCTGCCTTCTCCCAAAACACTTAACGGATTGGGTAAAATAAGGTATTATTACATAACTTACATTTCAGGGAATGTTATAGACAGGTTAAATTTTTAGAAAAAAATTAACATGGACATTCATAGACAACTTAATGAACAATAAATATAAAGTTTGAACCATTAATAAAAAAATCTTATCCTTAATTTAGAAAACTGATATTTACAGTATTTGTTGCCCATTGGTATTACTTTATGTACACAAAATTTCTAAGCTGTAATCACACTAGCTAATAAGATATAAGCCGCTAATGGACTTAGCATAATTTGGCACACCATATCTATGGACTTAGCAGAATCAACTGGACTTAGCTTCAACAAAAATTATTTATTCAGGACTTAGCACTGTAATATTCAATATTAATTTTTCTATAAAAGGCACATAAACATCAACTTTGGTAAAGTAATAACTGCCACATCAATTTTAATCATTTTTATCACTAGAAAAAGCATTTCTTTTTGCCTTATCAACTGTAACCTAATGCTTTTCCATTTCTACTGCATAGTTACTGTACTATTTCACTTATAACCATAAAAGCCTTGTTAACGAAATTTACAGTAAATTTTACTTTATTTTATCACTGTCAGCTACCCTTATCGTCAGTTTGGAAAGATATATCGTCAAGTTTAGAATATTTTAGGTGATATATAGCTTGGATTATTTGGACACTTTAGTGCACTGTTATGGCATTTTTTGTGCACCTTTGGCTTGGTTTTGTAATACTCAATGATGAAATTTATTTTATTTTCTGCTTTTTTTTTCATTCACTAATTTTTGTGCAACTGGTTGCTTATTTTTTATTGCACAGACCTACTCTATGTTAATGCTTTTACTATTTGCTTGTTATTTCTGATGATCAACTATTTTTGATGCCTAAACTGAAGCCCTAATACTTTATGTTTGTCATTCTTGGCGCGTTAGCTCTTATTTTATTACTATTTTTTTCTATTCACAAAATTTTAGAATTGCGCGTTTATATTTTTTTATTTGCTTATTTGTGTGCTGTATAAATCCATAATATAAAATATAGGAACAAAAACAATGTGCCACTTGACAGAAATCTGTTCAAGGATTTAAATATCTCAGTTTTCTGGGAAACATTTGCTGTGTAGTACAGCTCAGTTTTTTGTAGAATCACGGAAATGTTTAAGAAATTAATAAAAGCCTATTACAATTTAAAAAAACCACAGTATTTAAATGTAATGCTAATTAGATTTTAAACAGGTAATATAGGCTGGATTACAGTGAATTCTTCGACTTTAAGTCCTTGTGCGAGGAATTAATTACCAATAGAAACAAGGATTCTTATGAAAACACCGTTAACTGGCACAAAATCCACAGTCTCCAGTTTGAAAAAGTTTTCCCAAAAGTTTATGGCTAACATAGAACTAAAATATTTGCATTAAACCATAACATCTTAAAAACATTTTTTTAAAAATACAAAGTATAGAATTTAGTTTAAAACTATGGCCTATTAAACGGTGTGAAACCTTTACAAGGAAAGGAAACCTGAATGAAATGCATTACAAATACAAGTTCAATGATTAGTGGAGGTCCATTCTAGTTTTGGAAGGCTTGGTCTGCCCTTCTTTTAATTCTTCCGAACTGGGATGGACCTCCACTCATCACTGAATTTGTACTTGCAATGCAGTTCATTCAGGTGTTCTTGTAAAGGTTTCACAACGTTTAATAGGCCATAGTTATAAACTAAATTCTGGACTTTGTACTTGATTTAAATACCTTAAAATTAAAGAAATTAAAAATAAATTCAAAAATTTTAAAAACATGTTTTAAAGATGTTAAAGTTTAATGCAACTATTTTAGTTTTTTGTTAGCCATAAACTGTTGGGAGATCTTGTTTAAACTGGAGACACTGAATTTTGTGTCAGTTGACGGCGTTTCCATCAGAATCCTTGTTTCTATTGGTAATTAATTTCTCGCACAAGGATTTCAGGTCAAAGAATTCACTGTAGTCCAGCCTGTATTACGTTTTTAAAAGCTAATTATCAGTACATTTAAATGCGGCGGTTTTTTATATGTAATACGCTGTAAGTAATTTCTTAAACATTTTTTGTGATTCTACAAAAAATTGAGCAGCACTACACAGCAAATATTTCCCAGAAAACTGAGATATTTACCCGACTTTGGGTCGTTTCAATGTCCCTTGAAAACATTTCTGTCTAGTGGCACATTGTTTTTGTCCCTATATTTTATATTATGGGTTTATGCAGCACACAAAAAATAAAAATTTAAAATAAAATAAAATTTAAAAATCGCCAAGCAGTTGACCGCCAGCTTTTGACCGCCAGCATTTAATCGCCGCGCACTTGATCACCTAGCATTTGACCGCCAGCATTTGATTGCCGCGCACTTGATCGCCAAGCATTTGACCGCCAAGATTTGATCGCCGTACTACATGTTGCGTTAAAGCAGACATTAAAACTTGTTAAATCTACTACTAATCAGAAATAACAAGCAAATTAATAAAAGCGTTAACATAGAGCAGGTCTGGGCAATAAAAAATAAGCAACTAATTGCACAAAAATTCAGACCTCTGCATGGTCTGGAAATGCCCCCCCCCGTTTTATTGGAGGATTTCCCGTTTTATTGCCTCCCACGCCAAAAAATGAAAAAGTACCCTAAAATTATGACGCCATTTTTGACCTATGATGACGCCATCATCGCGAATTTTTTGCAGTTTTTAGCCTATTTCAATGTATTTTAAGCCATTTTAGACCTATTTTTATCTTATTTTCGCTTTTTTGTCCCTTTTTTCCCTTTTCCTTTCTTTTTTCTTCTTTTTTTTTCTTTCCCCTCTGCTTGCCCCCAGTTTTATTGCCCCCCCCCGTTTCAAAAAAATTGCCCCCCCCCGTGCCCCCCATTTTGGAATTGCCCCCCCGTTTTAACCCCGGGGGGGGGGGGCAGTGCACAGGTCTGAAAATTAGTGAGCGAGAAAAAATAAAAAAAGCAGAAAGTAAAATAAATTCCATCATTGAGTATTACAAAATCAAGCCAAAGGTGCACAAGAAATGCCATAACAGTGCACTACAGTGTCAAAATAATCCAAGCTTCTTATAACCTAAAAATAGCTTTAATTAGTTAGCAATAGTAAAAAATAAATAATTTAGTTAATAGGATAAGTCCATACATGTTACATTTTTTCCTGTTTTTGGACTTAGCATTAATGCTAAGTCCATAAAGTGGACGTGGCAAGTCCCTACTTGGACTTAGCAGTGTTCGTGGACTTAGCAGGAAATAACACTAGGACTTAGGTTTTTTCGACACCTCTGGAAATCAGGTAAAAAAATCGTTTCTGAGAGCCGGAACAAAAACTAAGTCCTAGTTTAGACAGATATACGATGTTCTACAGTCATTACTCAATTTCGCCAAAAATGGACTTAGCAGGTTCTTGCATAGCGCCCTCGATAATATTCTTTGCCGCCAAAACAGCTGAAAACATGCTGTTTTTGTTTTGGAGTTTCCGATTTTGGAGATTTTACGTTTAATATCAGATTTAAAGCGTAAACAATATCTTTTATACAAGAATACACATCGCTTTAAAACATAGACAACTAAATGATAGATAATTTACAGGTTGTTTTGGTGGTTAAAATTTTGAAAATAACAAACAAACAAAGTAATTCAAAAACAAATAAATTATAAGTTTTATATTATGAATATCTGTACGCCGTATTTTGTCTTACAACAAAAATTAATTTAACCTAAATCAAAACAATGTTTTAGCAGTAAACTGTTCATTATGGAATGGGAAAAATAGTAGAGAAATTTTGGAATCCCTCAGTTACGTGTTTTCAGTCGAATATGGATTTTCAGGTCAAACGGGCAGCGAATACTACAACCCAGAAAATTCTTTTATAACCAAAGTGTGTTAATATCTACCTGAATTAGTTATATTTTTATTTAAATTCAAAAATGAAAAAAAATGTAAAACAAAGTCTCCCTGCGCCATATTCTGAGAAAATGGTGGGTTAAACCCTGAACAGTTAAAAAATTGGAGAAAAAATAATTTTAAATCGACATTTTATTAGCTTTAAACTAAGTTTTAAAGGCAAATTGAGTACTTTTGGGCCAAGCTCAAAGCTGCAATAAAAAAGTTTTTGCACTCAAAATCAGCGTTTTTATGTAATTTATTATTATTATTTTTTTAAATCAAAAAATTTAAACGAAAACTTAAACCGAATTTAAACGCGTTTTTCTGATTTTAACCCCCTCCCTTTAATCTGACTTTAAATTGTCTGCCTATTCCAGACCAACTTGTCATATAGGTTTTCTAGGATATTCGTCAATAAAATTACTATTGCCAGAGGCTGTGAAAATTTCTGAGAAAATCAATTAACACTCAAAAACCCATTTCGAGTACTGGTGGCCCTTTAAACTTTAGGGAGGAAACATATTTATCAAACTTTCAAAATTTTTTAATGATAATCAAAGTATAACCACCATTCCGAACGCAAAAACCTAGATTTATTCCTTGGTTTTAGAAAAAAATTTTTATGTATTTTTTTAGAGGGATTCAACCTCAGTTCCAATATTCCTGGTGGTAATTAAATGACCGGCATAATTTACTACTTAACGATTGCGAATACATGAACTAGGCACAGTAGGTTCTCGCCCAAATAACAGAGCCTAGTCGAAATGAACCCAGTCTAAAATTTTTATTTATTTTAGGTAATTGAAAACCGGAAAGGCATTCCTATTAGCTTATCAATTATTTATCACGCAGTAGCCAGACGCCTTGGAGTTTACTGTAATTTAATCAATTTTCCAGGACATGTATTGCTGAAATTCTTGGAACACCCAGAGTATGCATAAACTTATTTCTAGTACCTACACACTAATGTTAATGTATGATGTGCAAAAGTTTTAAAAACAATATTTTTGTCGCCAAAAAAATTTAAACACCATAAATGTATTTCTTATTTGATTAAATTGCTAGGGTGTATTTTCAGATTGGATGAAATGCAGCACTATACTTTTATTGACCCATTTAAAACTCAAAGATTTTGTAATCAAGCTCAAATCCTAGCTTCATTCGAGTCCAACTATGATTCCAATATTATTGGCGCAAACCCTGGAATTTTCGCTAATGTTGGTGATAAAACAGTAAGTCTAAAATAATCAATTTAGGTATATTTTAAAGATTAAAAAAGGCTTCTTTCAAATTTATTCTAAGTTTCAGCAGTTTCAACTATTTTTTTATTTGATTTTAAATATTTTTTTAACATGAATTTTCACGCTTTTTTTGGCACAACACCTACGGCTTTTGAAATTGTGTTGGTTTTTGACTTGGATAGCCGATGCACTAATATTCTTTTACAATACATAAAAAATGAACTTGATTTCTTTAAATTTAGTTTGTTTTAACTAATTTAGTATAAAATAAATAATGACTAAACTCTTCCCCCAATCATCGTGAGAATTTTTTAATTTAGATATTACAAAGGATGTGTAGAAACTTAATTCGGATCGACCAACGATACTTCGTCGCTACGAAAGATCTCCTTCTGTCAGCCATGGAGTTGGGTGTAGTTCTAGACGAAACGGATTTTCATAGTCGACTTCTCCTGGTTCGCCACTATTTTTCCCACGATTTCAACACAGACGTGGTATATAATTAAAATTTTTGGAAAATTGAAAATTTTTGGTTAAATTTGTGGGTTGATCGCCGGAATCCTTTGTATAGTTGTGGGTCACTGCAAGTTGTCAATTTTAATTCTAAAAGTAACTTAGCAGACTCGATGGCTACGAGGGTTTGGGTGGCGTGGAGATTAACCCAAGATTAAAAAACGTAAAAAGGCATTACGATATGGCGCATCCATGAGTCGTTGCGTTTTTCCGTACGCCCCTTTTTATTCTCCCCGTGTCAGCGCCCTAAGTTTTAAAAATAAATAGTTTTATTTTAATTCTTTGTTTTAGGTTTTTTTAAAATGACGCGGTGTTGCGCGGTTGCTCATGCGAGCGGGGCTCGCCTCAAATTAAACGCCGGTTGGTCGAGTCGGTTTTTAGTAATTCAATGTGTGGTGACAAACAGTCACGCACGCGCGGGGCCTGGGTTTAGTGGGTTCCTGTTTTTATATATAAACGGCGTCCGCAGTAAAAAGTCGTTGGTTTTTATTCTTCGACTTCGGCTGCGGGAACAAGCAAGAAGAACCAGAAGCCACCCCCCCAAGCGGAATTATATTTCCGTCTTCTACCCTGAGATTTTTATTATAACATTGACGTTTTTTTATACCTGCAATAGGCCTTCGCTTGATTCCGAGCAGCTTCCGAGGGATTTCTCAATCGACCAACCGGCAGCCGTTCATTAGACTATAAACTTTTTTACTGTTTAAACTCCGGAGCAACGCCGCGTCGGAGCAGAGTTAGGTTTTTTGGAGTTCGTTAGGTTTTTATAGGGATTAGGTTGGCGCTGACTCCCTGTTAAGTTTCCAAGCTCTATCGGGAGGGTTTCCTTAGGCGTTTCCCAGGCAACACAAATTTAACTGTTTACTTGTCGCGTGGCTAAAAGCGTCAGTTTTTGCAACCTCCCCCTTGCCAAACCGGCCTAAAAATTAAAGGTGTCTTTTCACCCTTTTTCGGTCCCTTCCTTAGGTTAATCTAAATTCTCTTTTCGGCGCCTTTTTCAAAAATAAGTAGGTTATTTTACGTCCTAGTGCCACCTCCCGCGTTAGGCTGTTAAAGTTTCTGTGTTACATGTCAGCGGCCTAGGTATTATTAATTTTGTGGCCAACAATAAAAACATGTCTTTAAATCCGCGCAAAATACATAACAAAACTAATTACTAACTTAAAGTAAGATAGCGAACTCTCAGACTCTGTTTCTGGCGACGGTCCTCCCATCGGAGGCAGAGCATACAGACAGCTAGACATACACTCTAAAACACAGGCATTCTGATCCAATTCATGGTTCGTTTTGGCGTTCGATCCGTGTGACACCGCGGATTGGAAGCCCTCGCACAGATTTGGTCGTCACAATGAAAAAATACGGCTTTGTCGGATTTTTTTTGGGGGGGGAGGGTGTGCCCGTCGCGCCCCCTGGACATCTTACTTTCTTCATATCTCCATCCTGGCAGTAACGTGGAAGAAGAGGGCAATTGGAAAAGAAACTGTTTTTTCGCGACAAAAGCTATGTAAACAAGCACACAAAACGATCCACTACCGGTAAAAGACTAATTTACAATAGTACACAGTTTTAGATTAAAAATGTTTTAATCGATTAATTTTTTCAGGCGCTGGAATTGCTGCAGTCCATGAAAATTCCAGCTGAATATCAAGGTCAGTTTGCGGAGCAAAAAAATTATTATATTCACGTGGCTCAAACAAAAATAACCGAAGATGAAATCCTTAGCTCGCAAGTAAGTTTCCTTGACAGATATTTTTTTTTTAATTATTGCTATTTTTGACTCTTCTTGTATCAATTCCAATCTGACTGAGCGCGTCAGTTTTTTTGTGATTTGCATTACAAAAAATTGCTCTAGTAATATCTCTGGTATCTCGACTGCCTGATTTTTTCTTTAATTGTATTATATTGTATTGTTAAAAGTTTGTTGGAAGTCCTTCTTAAATGTCCTTTCTGTTGTTTAAGGGAATAAACCCGGAATTAAAATCGGAGTAACCCGGAATTAAAAGGAAATTGGTTTTTGGGGTTATACCCTTTTTTACACTTTTAAAATAGATTTTTACACTTTTAAGATAAATTTTTTTGATCATTAAAAATTTGATAATGACGCTGTAGCAGAACTTTTTTTATGTATAGGAACCAAAATCTCAGGCTTTGGAGATGCCTTAACAGCGCTCAACTAAGGAATATTTAAGCCCATTTTAGGGGTATGAATTTTATGATAATCTTTTTAACTGCTTCAACATTAATTTATGAATAATTAAAAGAATATTACATTTTGTAGAGACCAACTCCCAAATTTCGATCATCACAAGCTAACAAGGACGTAAAATTTTCAGTCGGGGCTATAATGCGACATAAAAAGTAAGTATCTCAAAAGTTGTTCATTTTTCTTCTGGTTAAAACATAATGAAATCAAACATCAACGGAGGTCTGTGCATAGCTCACAATAAAAAAAATGAATGATTTGTAAAAAAAATAAATGAATAAAATATGTTATGTACAACAATATTTGTCAAAAATTTTGCCTCAACAAAACTCGATATGATCGTATTGTAAATTAAAATTATCAATGCAATGTGTGTTCTTTATAGTGTTTTGAATTAGAAGTATGTTTAGATATCAGTATCGCTGCGTGATATCTGGCTGGGACCCCAAGTGCTCCCTAGGAGACTCATGGATGAAGCAAATGGGCGTAGGAAAACTCAAGAGACAAGGGAACCAGCCTTTTTATAACGTTTTGGTTGAAGACAGCTCTAACAGATATGCGGCTGAAGGTAAGAGTTTTTACTCAGAAAACCTTGTTTTTAAAAAAGATTATGAATAAAGATTATTAATTATAAATAGACATTGAAATACATAAACTTTTGGCAAACTTTTTTGTGTTGATGTCAAACTTATTTCTCTTAGAGTAAATTTCAAATAAGTACATTAGCCAAAATACGTTCGATTGCAAATTGTTATGGTTTAAATTACACAATCACATAAGATACTGTAACAAACCCATAGTGTTAAATAGTTCCAAAACTATAAAAATGAAATAGGTTGGTTTTTTTAAATCGTTTTCGTTGAAAAAAAGGTTGGTTTGTTTTCCTTAAAACATTTTGCTATGATTAAAAATTTGAAACTTAAAATAGATCGATAGAATTTTTTAGCTTTTTTTGTAATGTGGAAGAAGTCACAGGCATTACTTAAATTGAGTGTGATTCTGAACCATTCAGAGGTCTGAAAATACGTGCCATAATAACAACTAATTTTTAATAGCTCCCACCTCAACCCCACCACTGTTATAAATTTTTATAATATCTTACTCTCAGGGAGTTTCATTTTGGGGGGGGGGTTTGTAGTAGAAAAGTTTCGGGGGGGGGGGGATCCGCCCCCCACCCTATTTTTTAAAACGTTAAAAAAGCAGGGATAAACGGGAATAAAGCGGTATAATACACTGTTTTTGGCCTAATAACGTATTATCTAATGTTTTTAGCGGTAAAAACATGTTTTCTTAGCTAAAAATTACATTAGCACACATTGGTAGAGCCTGGATTTCACAAAAAAGGAACTTAGAGACGTTTCAGACGACTTGGCTACACCCACATTGTAAACCAAAGGACATGAGCACCATATCGACTCCATGTTTTTTAGGGTACCTACCTATATGAAAAAAATCCGAGCCAATGCTATAGGCGGCTGGAAAATTTAGGAGGGGGGAGGTACATAAATCAACCAATATGATTGCTTGTTTTGCTTTCTGTGTAGTACTATTATTACTTATAAAAAATATTGTACTAACTTTGAAATAACATTAGCACTAGGCAATATAAATTGCGAGATATATGTATGTATACTATAGAAAGTGACCGCTGAGCAAAGCGAAGCGGAAAAAAATTTTGGTTTTTGGGGGCCAATTGTGGTTACTAAAATTATTTTATAGTTTGGCGCCAAGCGATTAGCGAGGCGCTAGAAAACTTTAAATTTTTGGCCTCTGAAAATCCCCAAATTTTACTATCTGGCCACCTTTTGGGGGGGGGGCTGCCGTCCCCCCCGGCCCAACCACTATGCTTATTTTTCCCCTTGTGCGACCGTTTCAGGGAAGGGGGGCGGCCGCCCCCTCGCCTCCCCCTGGTTACGTCCCTGCTGACTCTCTAATTTATTTTTTGATAGTGAGTGACACATGTTATCTGCTAAGTCCACATGCTTTAAGTTTAATACTGTATACTGAAAAAATTTGTGATATATAAAAAGTATTTAACTCTCATGACATCAGATAGAATAAAATATATTTTCAAATTAAAATAAAAATTATGAGTATTATATTATTATATATACTAAATAAAATCATAAAATAACATGCATGACACAGACTGTGCTTTTAATTTTGGGCGTTTACTCAGAATATTAAAATGCAGCTTAAAAAAGGTTGCCCTCATCAGTTCTGTGCCTTTTTTAGTTAAGACAAAGACACTAAAATTAAAATAAATGCTACTATAATACTTTATTTTACTCAGATATGCTTGATCTTGATATAAAACTGTTAAAATAACATGATGATTCTGTAATTTAGATGCAAGCAAACCCGTTTTTTATTACTGTATTTTATTTTGCTTAATGTTAATTCTGATTGTAGTGTTGTATTTTATTATTCATTATTAAATAACAAAATACTACAGAAATTTAGTTTTTTGACTTTATTTTTTACTGTTTTTTACATTGATAAATATTTGCATCAAAATTCTGTAAAACTAAAAAGAAATCTAAAATATTCTTTTTGGAAAAATAATTTTGTTTATTGTGTTTAGATAATTTAATTGTTGAACTGGAAGCTGCGCCCATTTCTCATCCGGAAGTTGGGAAATTTTTCCAAAAGTTTTGCGGACATTATTATGAAATGAATCTTCAGAAGAAAGAAGAATACCCGGAAGACGAGGAAGAAACTTTGAGATACGTTACAAAGACTTATTCCTGAATCGTACGGCCGGTGTACTTCACCTTCTTGCTTGACCTTAAAATTGATTTGTAAATTTGAAATTATAGTCCGCCATAAGCTAAGTCAAAAAGAATTTTATTTTGATTTTAAATACCATTAACTGTTAAGATTTAATTTTGTTGTCGGTTTGAAACTGAAAAGTTAAGTTATTTGAATGATTGAAATAAAACAACAGATAAGACCTTTATTGTATACATTTGACGGTTCTGATTCTACATCATCAGTTATTTACATCTAAAAAAATAAACAAAATTAAGGAGCACTGTCACCAATCAAAATCCTATTATCGCCTGAAGCACATTACTCCTTTAATACTGAACCACGAGCTGAAATTTAAAACTCTTGTAGTCTTGAATTGGAGCACTTTAAATACCAAATTTGAATTAGGTAGGTATTAAAGGTCGAACAGTCCAGTTTGAGCGATATAGGAATTTTATTTGTGACAGTGCTTCTTTATTAAGTAATAATATAATTTGATTTACTTTTGTAATAACTTTCTTTAGACAATAACTGATCATATATTAATTAGAATCTGTATGTAGAATTAAAAAAATCAAACGAAGAAATTAAATTTGTCACCTCAAAATCCAGATTTGTTTCTTTGTGATGTCTAATAACTCAATCAACACCTCGTTTCGAATAAAGATTTTGTTTTTGCCTTTTGACATTTAAAAATGGTCAAATCTAGACTTTGTAAATTTTGTTGCTAATTGGTGCACAAAATAAGTTCTCTAAATCTAAAAATTTTAGACTTTCTGTGAACGCTAAAATAAAGTGTTAAATAAAATAACATGTTAAAAATGTACGTTATTAAGCTTACACAAGGATTTGATTGATATTATTATAGGATTTTGACTTTTTGGGAGAAAAAAATAATAATATATTTTAATAAAGTGATCCGGTGGCCGAAAATAATCAAATGTGCCAGTTTTTATATAGTTTATCTCCTGATTATTTATGTAATTGTATTGCTTTATAAATAAAATGATTTAACACAGAATTCAGACTCACAGACTCACTGAGTGTCTTTTTATTTTGATAAAATTGTTCTAATTATTGATACAGCAGTTAGCAGTAAATAATTAAGAATTTGATTTATTTTGATTAACATCATAACATTATTTTTTTGTTTTTTTCACTGATTATACTGGTGCTAGAATGCATGGCAATACAAGAAAAACAATCTAGTCAATTTCATAGGTGTGAAGGGGTTAGTTTTGTATGACACTTTTTCAGCACAGTGAAAGGCAGCCGTGTTGTCGCAGATTTACATTAAATTATTTCTTTAGCGCAGTTGTTGGTGTGGTTAGCTCATCTTGTTAATCCTTCTGGGGGTCTGAGAAGATTTAAGAATATGGCGGCTTCCTTAGGTCTTTAGGGCTCAGCGCCGTGGGTTTGGCTGTGCAACTGAAGAGTTGTTTTCTGTCATGGGCACTTCATACAATGTGGGCACCGGTCTGAAATGTTGCTGTCTATCCTGTGCTGATAAGTGATAAGAGTTCAGGAGTCTGCAGTATCCAGACCTCAGCTGAGATAACGTTGTTCTGTTGGATCTTGGTAGGTCTTTTTTGAAACTGTCTATCTATGGTGGGCGAAGTCGCAGTACTGGATTCAGAGCATATGCTGCGATCCCTGAGGTTACAGTCTGTTTGTGCACAACAGATTTTGCCTTTTTGAGTTTTTTATTGTTGGGGACACCAACAATTAGGTTTTCAACGGATGCTCAATAGGTGTTGACGGGATCTCGTTTCATGTTTCTTGGCGCTGCTTCTGCTTGAAGATGTTTGTGTCTGGGATGGTTAGGTTCAAAACAATTTATCAGGTATTGTTTCAACATCATTGTTGCATGTTCCTTCATCTTCAGAATTTTGGTTTCCTGGTGAAGATGGTCTATTAAAGACATTTTATGGCAACCTGTGATGATTCTCAGAGCTTTGCTCTTTGCAACTTGGAGTTTCTGCCAACTGGATTTGCTGATGGTGGGGCCCAAATAGGAGCAGCATATTCCGCAGCCGATCTTCCAATAGCCTTGTAGGTAAGTGACAGCGTTTTCTTGTCTTGTCTCTGGTTGGATGAAGATAGCGCTTTTAAGATGTTATTGCGTTCTCTGACCCTGTTTGCTGTCAATTTGCAGTGGGGGCAAAGATGTACATGGTGTCGTGAGTGACACCCAAGATCTTCAGATCTTTGGACCACGGAAGAAGCATGTCATTTATGTATACTTTTGGGTGGGTCTTGGCCTGAGCGCTGTGCGGGTGTGACACAAGCACTCAGGCCAGACCCACCCAAAAGTTGCGTAAATGACATGCTTTGCCGTGGTCCAAAATCTGAAGAGTCTTGGGTGTGCTCCGCGCCCATGCATCTCTGCCCCCACTGCAAATTGACAGGGCGGTCAGAGAACGCAATAACATCTTAAAGCGCTATCTTCATCCAACCAGAGACAAGACGAGAACGCTGTCGCTTTGCCTACAAGTCCCTTGGAGGAGTGCGTGCTCTGTTGGGCCCCACCGCGTGGGGTCCGCAGAAACTCCAAGTTGCAAAGAGCAGAAGCTCTGAGAATCAGCAGGTTGCCATAAAATGTCTTAATAGACCGTCGAGCCCGGTGAAAATTTGGAAAGCGATACCTGATAAGTATTTTTTTGAACCTAACCACACAAACATCTTCAAGCAGAAGCAGCGCCAAGAAAACACAAAACGAGATCCCGTCGACCCTTATTGAGCATCCGTTGAAAACCTAATATTTCGGTGTCCCCAACGAGAAAAACTCAAAAAGGCAAAATCTGTTGTGCATCTGTCTGAAATGCAGTACTGCTTCGCCCCCACAACAGTTTTGCAAAAAACCTCCGAGTAGACAGACGACGTTATCTCAGCTGAGGTCTGCGAAAATCTCTATCACTTATCAGCACAGGATAGACAGCAACATTTCAGAATCGGTGCCCAGCAATTGTATGAAGTGCCCATGAGCAGAAAACAACTCTTCGGTTAGCAGCCGAACTGAGCCCTAAAGACCTAAGGAAAGCCGCCATACTCTTAAATCTCTCGGACCCCAGAACCCGGGACGAGATCGTAGCCAACAACTGCGCTAAAAGAAATAATTAATGTAAATCTGCGACAGACACGCTGTTCACTGTGCTGAAAAAAGTGTCCATAACCCCTTATGAAATTGACTAGATTGTTTTTCTTGTATTGCCATGCGTACTAGGCGCGCCATGCATAAAAAAATAATGTTATGATGTTAATCAAAATAAATCAAATTCTTAATTATTTACTGCTGACTGCTGTATCGATAATTGGATTATCAAAGACGCTCATAAGACTATGAGTCTAAAATTCTGTGTTAATCATTTTTATTTATAAAGCAATACGATTACATAAAATAATCAGGAGATAAACTATATCGACAGCCATTGGTCAGGGCCACCGGATCACTTTTATTAAAATATATTATTATTTTTTCTCCCGAAAGTCAAAATCCTATAATAATAAATCCTTGTGTGAGCTTAATAACGTACATTTTTAACATGTTATTTTTATTAACACTTATTTTCAGCGTTCACAGAAAGTCTCAGAATTTTTTGAGTTCAACTTATTTTTGTGCACCGACAAAATTTACAAAGTAATTTTGACCATTTTTAAATGTCAAAAGCAAAAACAAAAATCTTTATTCGAAACGAGGTGTTGATTGAGTTATTAGACATCACAAAGAACAAAATTAGAATTTTGGTAACAAATTTTAATTTCTTCGTTTGCAGATTTTTTTTAATTCTACATACAGATTCTGAAATTAGTGTATAATACAGTCATCTTGTCTAAAGAAATACAAAAGTAGATCAAATTATATTATTACTTAATAAAGAAGCACTGTCACAAATAAAATTCCTATCGCTCAAACTGGACTGTTCGACCTTTAATACCTAATTCAAATTTGGTATTTAAAGTGGTCCGAGTCAAGACTACAAGAGTTTTAAATTTCAGCTCGTAGTTTCAGTATTAAAGGAGTAATATACTTCAGGTAATAAGATTTTGATTGGTGACAGTGCTACTTAATTTTGTTTATTTTTGATGTTAAATAACTATAAAATAATAAAATCAAAGTTCATCAATGGTCTTATCTGTTGTTTTATTTCAATCATTCAAATAACTTTCAGTTTTGGAATTAAATCTTAACAGTTAATGGTATTTAAAATCAAAATAAAAATTCTTTTTGACTCTTATGGCAGACTATAATTTCAAACTTACAAATCAATTTTTGAGGTCAAGCGAGAAGGTGAATACACCGGCCGTACATTCAGAAATAGTCTTTGTAACGTATCTCAAAGTTTCTTCCTCACTATTTCCGGTATTCTTCTTTCTTTTCTGAAGATTCAATTTCCATAGTGTCCGCAAAACTTTTTGGAAAAAATTTCCCAACTTGCCGGAATAAATCAGGCATTTCCCATTCAACGATTAAATTATCTAAACACAATAAACAAAATTATTTTCCAAAAGAATATTTTTAGATTTCTTTAGTTTTACAGAATTTTGATGCAAATATTTTTTATCAATGTAAAAAACAGTAAATTTTCAAAAAACTAAATTTCTGTAGTATTTTTTGTTTTATTTAATAATGAATAATAAAAAAAAAAAATACAATCAGGAATTAACATTAAGCAAAATAAAATACAGTAATAAAAAAACGGGTTTGCTTTCGTCTCTAATTTACAGAATCATCATGTTATTTTAACAGTTTTATATCAGAGATGCAATCAGTATCTGAGTAAAATAATAATATATTTATATATTTTTTTTTTTTTTTTTTAATCGTCTCTAACAAAAAAGGCACAGATTCTGATGCAAGGGCAAGCCTTTTCTAAGCTGCATTTTAATATTTTCTGAGTAAACGCCCAAAATCAGACGCAGTACTCTGCCTCGTGCATGTTATTTTATGATTTTATTTAGTATATATAATAATATAATACTCATAATTTTTATTTTTAATTTGAAAATATATTTTATTCTATCTGATGTCATGAGAGTTAAATACTTTTTATATATCACAAATTTTTCAGTATACAGTATTAAACCTAAAGTTATATAAACTTCACATCGTGCTGTAGCTAAGCTATCAAAAAAATAAATTAGAGAGTCCAGCAGGGACGCGGGGCCGGGGGAGGCGAGGGGGCCGCCGCCCCACTCCTAAACGGTCGCCTGAGGGGAAAAAAAATAAGCATCATGCTTGAGCCGGGGGAGCGGCGGCCCCCCCGAAAGTCCGCCCAGATAGCTAAAAACTTTGGGTTTCAGAGGCCAAAAATTTAAATTTTTCTGACGCCTCGCTCATCGCTTGGCGCCAAACTACTAGAAAATAATTTTCGTGACCACAAATTCGCCCCCAAAAAACCAAAACTTTCGCTTCCGCTTTGCTCGGCGTCACTTTCTATAATATACCATACATATATCTCGCAACATTTGCCTAGTGCTAATGTTATTTCAAAGTTAAATTTTCAATATTTTTTATAAGTAATAATTACACAGAAAGCAAAACGACAATCATTTATTGGGTTGATTTATGTACCTCCCCCCCTCCTGAGCTTCAGCCGCCTATAGCATTCGGCTCGATTTTTTTTCATATAGGTAGATTGCCCTAAAAGCATCGATCCTCCTGTGCTCATGTCCCTTCGTTTTACAATGTGGGTGTAGCCAAGCCGTCTGAAACGTCTCTAAGTTCCCTTTTGTGAAATCCCAGGCTCTACCAATGTGTGCTAATACGTTTAGGCTAAGAAAACATGTTTTTACCGCTAAAAACATTCGATAATCCGTTATTAGGCCAAAAAGACATATTATACCGTTTTACTCCCGTTTGCCTTTTTAACGTTTTAAAAAATAGGGCAGACCCCCCCCCCCCGAACCTCTACAAACCCCCCCCCCCCCCAAAATCCGAAAACTCCCTGAGAGTGATATTATAAAAATTTATAACAGTGGTATAGGTTGAGGTGGAGCTATTAAAAAGATTAGGTTGTAGGCACGCATTTTCAGACCTCTGAATGGTTAAGAAATCACACTCAATTTAAGTAATGCCTGTGACTTCTTCCACATTACAAAAAAAGCTAAAAAGCTCTATCAATCTATTTTTAAGTTTCAAATTTTTAATCATAGCAAAACTGTTTTGAAAACAAACCAACCTTTTTTCAACGATGAAGTTTAAAAAAAACCAACCTATTTTCATTTTTATCAGTTTTCAAAACTATTTAACACTATGGGTTTTTGTTACAGTATCTTATGATTGTGCATTTAAACCATAACAATTTGCAATCGAACATTTTGGCTAATGTACTTATTGAAATTTACTCTAAGAAATAGTTTGAGCATCAACACCAAAAAAGTTTGCAAAAAGTTTTATATTATTTCAATGTCTATAATTAATAATCTTTATTCATAATCTTTTTTAAAAACAAGGTTTCTGCAGTCAAAAACTCTTACCTTCAGCCAGTGTGTTCAAGTATATTTCAACCAAAAAAACGTATAAAGGGCTCGTTCCCTTGTCTCTTGAGTTTTCCTACGCCCGTTGCTTCATCCATGAGTCTATAGGGAGCAGCTGGGGTCCCGCCAGATATCACGCAGCCGATACTGATATCTAAACATACTTCTAATTCCGAAACACTATAAAGAACACACATTGCATTGATAATTTTAATTTACAATACATCATATCAAATTTTGTTGAGAGCAAAATTTTTGACAATATTGTACATAACATATTTTATTCATTTATTTTTTCAAATCATTCATTCTTTTTATTGTGAGCTATGCACAGACCTCCGTTGATGTTTGATTTCATTATGAAGAAAATCAAACAAGCTTTTTGAGATACTTACTTTTTTATGTCGCATTATAGTGAAAAATTTTACGTCCTTAGCTATGATAATAGTGGAAATTTGGTCTCTACAAAATGTAATATTCTTTTTAGATTTGTTCATAAATTAATGTTGAAGCAGTTAGAGGATTATAGTAAAATTCATACCCCTAAATGACTTAAATATTCCTTAGTTGAGCGCTGTTAAGACTATGCCGGGACCTAATTTTTGGTTCCTATACATTTGAAAAAAGTTATCCCTCACGTCCTCAAATTTTTTAATGATCAAAAAAAATTTATTCAAAATCTAAAAATCTATTTTAAAAGTGTAAAAAAAGTAAGTTTTCCAAAAACCAATTTCCTTTTTAGTCCCAGGATTACTACAATTTTAATTAGGGTTTATTCCCTTAAACAACAGAAAGGACATTAAAGAACTTCCAACAAACTTTTAACAATACAATATGAGCTATGCGATTAAAGAACAGCGGCTCAAGAGACTACCAGAGATATTACTAGAGCAATTTTTTTTGTAAATTTTTGCGAGGTACGGAAAAACTGCGACGCGCTCAGTCAGGAGAATTGGAATTCGATACAAGAGTCCAAAAATAGGCAATAATTAAAAAAAAATATCTGTCAAGGAACTTTTTATACAACTAACTTCACTTCCGGTTATTTTTGTTTGAGCCACGTGAATATAATAATTTTTTTGCTCCGCAAACTGACCTTAATATTCAGCTGGAATTTTCATGGACTGCAGCAATTCCAGCGCCTAAAAATTAATCGATTAAAACATTTTAATCTAAGGAAAATTGTGTACTTATTGTAAATTAGTCTTTTACAATAAGTAGATCGTTTTTGTGTTTGTTTACATAGCTTTTGTAGCAAAAAAACAGTTTCTTCCGATCCCTCTTCTTCCACGTTATCCCAGGATGGAGATATGAAGAAAGTAAGATGTCCCAGGGGCGCGGAGCACCAAAAAAAATCCGACAAACCGTATTTTTCATTGTAACGAGAATGTGTCGAGGGCTTCCAATCCGCGGTGTCAAAATGTGCAAAACGAAAACCATGGAGTCAGAACCTGCCTGTGTTTTAGAGTGTATGTCTAGCTGTGTGTCATGTCTCCCCTCCGATGGGAAAACGGAGTCTGAGAGTCCGCTTATCTTACTTTAATTATAATTAGTTTTGTTATGTATTTTGCGCGGATTTAAAAAGACATGTTTTTATTGTTGCGCCACTAATAATATACCTAGGCCGCTGACGTGTAACACAGAAACTTTAACAGCCTAACGTCAAAACTGGCACTAGTTTTTGAAAAAAGGCGCCGAAGAGGATTCAATTTAACCTAAGGAAGGGACCGAAAAAAGGTGAAATGAAAAGACACCTTTAATTTTTAGGCCGGTTTGGCCGAGAGGGAGGTTGCAAAAACTGACGCACCACACGACAAGTTCAATTTTGTGTTGTGGGAAACGCCTACGGAGATTTCCCGATGAGACTTGGAAACTTAACAGGAGTCACGCCAAGATCCCCCTCTGAAAACCTAACAAACTCCAAAAAACCTAACTCTGCTCCGACGCGGCGTTGCTCCGGAGTTTAAACAGTAGGGGAAAAAAGTTTATAGTCTAATGAACGGCTGCCGGTTGCGTCGATAGAGAAATCCCTCGGAAGCCTCGAGTGAGAAGCGAAGGGTAAGAAAAAACGTCAATGTTATAATAAAAAGTGGGAAAATATTAGAGATAGCTACCTGGTTCTTCTGCTTGTTCCGACCGAAAGTCAAAGAATAAAAAACCAACGACTTCCTGCGGACGCCTCGGGACCCTAAACTCAGGCCCCGCGCGTGCCCGGTGAGTGTTTGTCACCACACATTGGAGCGCTACTAAAACCGACTCGGAGCCCGGGCGTTTAAGTTGAGAGCGAGCCCCCCCGCCTCCGCCATGGGCAACCGCGCAACACCGCGTCCCGTTAAGAAAAAATTTCTAAAACAAAGAATTAAAATAAAACTATTTATTTAAAACTTAGGGCTTAACGAGCTGACCAGAAAAAGACAGTACCTAAAACGCAAGACTAATCGATGCGCCAGGGGTGGTGCGTGGTTAGGAGTTAATCTCCACGCCACCCAGAACCCTCGGAGTACTCCTAGTTTTTTTTTAGAATTAGAAATTGACAATTTGCAGTGACCATATTGCCGGCAAATTTAACCAAAAATTTTCAATTTACCAAAATTTTAATTTGCGCGTCTGTGTTGAAATCGTGGGAAAATCGTGGCGAACCCATCTGAAAATCCGTTTTCGTCTAGAAAAACTACACCCAACTCCCATGGCTGACAGAAGGAGAATTCTCGGTAGCGACCGAACCTAAGTTTCTACACATCCTTTGTAATATATTAAATTCAAAAATTACGATGATTGGGAAACATTTTCTTTATTTTATACTAAATTAGTTCAAAACAAACTAAATTTAAAGAAAATCAAGTTCATTTTTTTATGTATTGTAATTTTTGTATCATCGGCTGCCCTGCCCAAGTCAAAAACCAACACAATTACCATATATTTATCCAAAAAAAACATGAAAACTCATGTTAAAAAAAAATATTTTAAAATCAAATAAAAAAAATAGTTGGAACTGCTGAAACTTGAGAAGCAATAAATTTGAAAGAAGCCTTTTTTAATCTTTAAAATATACCTAAATTGATTATTAGACTTACTGTTTATCACCAACATTCAGCGAAAATTCCAGGAGTTTGCGCCAATAATATTGGAATCATAGTTGGACTCAAATGAAGCTTGATTAGAATCTTTAATGGGTCAATAAAAGTATCATGCATTTTCATCCAATCTGAAAATACACCTCACATTTAATCAAATAAGAAATACATTTATGGTGTTTAATTTTTTTTTGGCGACAAAAATATTGTTTTAAATTTTTGCACATCATACATTAACATTCATGTAGGTACTAGAAATAAGTTTATGCATACTCTGGGTGTTCCAAGAATTTCCGGCGGAGTACAGTGTCCTGGAAATTGATTTAATTACAGTAAACTCCAAGGCGTATCGCTACTTGTGAATAATTAGAATAAGTTCGATGCCTTTTCAGTTTTCAATTACCTAAAATAAAATCGAATTTTGACTGGGTTCCCATTTCGACTCGGCTCTATTTTGGGCGAGAGCCTTCCTGTGCCTAGTTCCCATGTCCTCCGCAAAATCGGCTTAAGTATATCCGGTCGCGTTTGAGCGCCACCAGGAATCCTGGAACTAAGGTTGAATCCCTCTCTAAAAAAATACATAAAAAAATTTTTTTCTCGACTCCGAGGAC